>JBBPBX010036115.1:0-18568 GCA_038048925.1 Garcialebias charrua | reverse complement strand
AACTCGAACAGAACAGTCCGAGACAAGCAAAGAGTCACGAGAGTTGCAGAAAAAGTACCAACACCTCTATGCTCAGAAGAGACAGAGGAAATTAGTAGTTTGTTAGAAAATTTGAGTAATACAAGCAAGGATGACCAACCTGGTACAATGAGTTGCACTATCAGTGATAATAACTCAGAGCACACAAATAACAACACAGAGCACACAAACAACAACATTGCGACAGATGTTGACAGTCAAGAAACTGACAGCCATCAAGATCCTGAAGGTCATGATGCTGACAGTCAACAAGATCCTGAAGGTCATGATGCTGACAGTCAACCTGAGAGCCTCCTCTGCGAGCTGAAACATTCAGCACTCACTGAACACTACCTACCACAGGTAGTAAAAGGTGTAGAGATCCAAGGATCCCACACCGAAGATGTTGTACTGTCCCCTTGGACAGATAAATCAGCAATCAGCCAAGCTTTCTATGAAACCTTGGTTCAAAAGTATTTGGATCTAGAACTAATCAAAAATGACATTGTTGTTACAGACCCAAAGAACCCCTCATCAGACAAAAGGGGGAAAAACACACAACAACAACAGTGACCCGTCGCAATCTGAACAATCAGACATATCTGCGACTGCGCTGACATTTGAGACACACCAAAATTACACATGTAACCACTACTTAATTTAATTAGTAATAAACCTCAGCAGTAAAGTTACTTTGGTTCTAGGATTACACAGGAGGATTATAAGCAAGTAAGTTTTAACAACTCAAATTTATTTTTCTTTCCCCACAAAAAAAATAATTCAAATGAAACTTATTACCTTAATACAGATTAATTAAAGAACTTAAATTGTCCACCATAAACAAATAAAAAATATTCAGGAAAAACAATAAGGGTAGGTTTCTTGTTAAAAGTTCATTAAAAGAACTACTTCTCTTTAAAAAAAAAATACAAATTCCAATTAGCCCTTCAATATACAATTCAGTCAGTTCAGTCAATGTGCACATTGACTATCTGTTAAAGAAAATATGTTCATGAACATATAGCTTGTGATTTTGAAGGATTGGGGGCCCCCTTTTCTTTTCTTTTTTTCTTGTTCAGTAAGCTTATCTGTTGTCCAAGCAACTATCCAGGCTCCAGCAGTGCAGTCCCTCCTCTTTCCAGACTTCAGTCCGAGTAACAAAGATGGCGGCGGGACCCTCCTACTTCTGGACTCCACTGGCTCGTTCAGATATCAGCCGTTAAAAAAAACTGCAGAGTGGTAACCGTTCATGCGCGTGCACAGAAATCAGCAAAATCTTTCAATCACTTCTCATTGAAAAAAACTAATTACCGTATTTTCCGGTGTATAGGTCGCACCTTTTTATGGGTTTTTCAAGGCCTGCGACCTATACACCGGTGCGACCTATTTATGGATTTTTTTTCATATTTTTAGACCAATTTTTGGCTGAGTTATGGCCCTTTTTCCCTGTTGCATAAAATGGCGCAGTACCAGTTTCGGCCACCAGGGGGCAGTGCACGTGCAGTACCAGTTTCGGCCACCAGGGGGCAGTGCAAGTGCTGTACCCGCTAGGGGCATGAGTACCGGTACACCAACCCAAGAAGAAGAACGTTTCCAGCTCCTGTGCAAGTAGCGAGGACCTTCTCCTCCTGTGCCCGAAAAAACGCTCCTCTGCTCGGACTGATTCTGTCTGCCTCTGGGCTGGAGGTAGCTTCTGTTAGCTCTGTTTGTTTGCTGTTTGTTAGCAAGATAAGTCAAGAACCACTCAGCGGATTTTTCTGAAACTTACAGAATGGAATCACAGTGTGGACGTTTACAAGTGAGTACCTTTATTAGATGTTTGAGATAAAAAAATAAAAAAACGATCTTTTTGTAGCATGTAGCTTCGAGTGTTAGCTTCTGTATTTGTTATAAATAACATCGAATCCACTCGGTGTATATTTATTTCTGCTTACAGAGTAATTATAACACTCCAATGTACTTAACTATGTCCTGGATGAATCATTTGAGATGAGATTCGATTTTTATTCGTGTCAGAGGCGGACTGGTCTCGTGTTGGCCTTCGTTTTATGTCTGTGTACTTCTGTTAACGTCATAAATAGCTTCAAAACCACTCGGTGTATATTTATTCTGCATACAGAGTGCAATTATAGGAGCTTTAATGTACGTTACTATGGTCTCGAGAAAACATTTGACATAAAATTCGATTTTTTATTCATTTTCTGAGAGACGGACTCCTCTCGTTTTTAGCTTTTTTAGCTTGTGGTTTTACTTCGGTTTGCTTAAATAGCTTCAAAACCACTCGGTGTATATTTATTCTGCATACAGAGTGCAATTATAGGAGCTTTAATGTACGTTACTATGGTCTCGAGAAAACATTTGACATAAAATTCAATTTTTTATTCATTTTCTGAGAGACGGACTCCTCTCGTTTTTAGCTTTGTTAGCTTCTGGCAGACATTAGCAGCAGAGCTAAACACTCGGTCCATATTGCCGGGTTGACTCAGCGGTCACGCGGTGCGTCAGCGGTGGATGACGCGTTACGTCGGCGGTGACGTAGGTGCGACCTATACACCCGTGCGACCTATTTATGGATTTTTCCAATTTATTGATAAATATTGGACACTGCGACCTATACAACGGTGCGACCAATACAACGGAAAATACGGTAGTGTTTAAAAAAAAACAACAACAAAAAATACTTAGTAATAAAGAACTTACTTAACATTACTTCACTATAAAACAATCTCATTTCACAGAACTGTTAATTACAGAGGGACACAATATACTCCGGTCGGGTTTTTTTCCTTTCTGTTCAGACAAACGGAGCAACGTTTAGCATTCTGCCCAAGAACACAGCTGAAAATAAAGCAACAGACTCACCTGAGAAATCCCGGAACGTGATGTACATTATCCAGTTTGAAATGAACAGATTTCTCTCGTAGAACAGCAGCACTTATGAGTAGTGACTTTACTTCTGCTGGAATGTGCTTAGTCTACATACTCTGTCATTTCTCTGTCTTCTCTACTTCTGCTGAGACGTTACGTCTTCTTCTTCTTCCCTTTTCTTTACACGGAGAAGAAATTTGGATCTAAGGCCCTCTACAGGACATTCTAAGAACTACAAGATAACGCATTAAACATACAGACAAATCAGCAGTTTATGGGGGTTACACACAGAAAGAGGTAAACGTAAGAAGAAACATTGGCCGAAACCTAAAAGGTTCCTGTGTTCAGACCTCTATCAGCTGCGCAATCAGCTAAAACAATTCAAAGGCATCCTAACTTGTGCCCATGGACCGACGTCCTCCCCTGCGTTCGTGGTCCCCCGTGACCACAGGGGGGTGATGTTAGGTCATACCCATGACAACAACAAAGCTTTCAATAACTCCACAAAAGACAAAGATCTCTCAAACCCACAGACTTCATGGGAAAATAAGGTCGCCCAAGGAGAAGATGGTAAATAAACTAAATCAGGTTTAAACTATATTAGTTGCTAAAAGAAACAGCTCCAACTGGAACTTAGAAATGCTAAGTCTAAAACCCACAAAAAAAAAAAAATCTTAACAACCATTTGAATCCACAGGATTTAATTTGGCATCGGTTATAAAGCTAAGACGTGTTTTTTGTATGTGTTGCATGTTGGAATCTGACGACCAGAGTGAGTTGAACAGTTGAAATGTCATTTTCTAGTTGATTAATCACTACTTTTGTTGCTACTGAAATATTGTTTTTGGTTCTGAACACTCCCAGCCAAAATAGGTTTTTGTATTAACACAAGCTAATGACTGAAATGGATTTAACTATGCCAACATGCAGTTCATTTGTTAAACCTCAATTATTGAAGAGTCAATGTAGTTTAATGTTACACTTGATCTCACAACTTTTCAAGTTGAATTTACTCGAACAATCCTGTTCGAGGGGTTATCTACATTTTAAAAATGAGTCTCGACATAGACTCCAAATTTTTAAAAGAAAAACAAAAAAAAACTATGTCGTTCGTCTAAAGGACAACAGTCAATCAAACCAAACTATATTTTTCTTTTTCTATGATAGATCTAACTTTAATTAAGTTATGAAAGGAGGAATAGTTTGGAAGAAGAAGCCTTCATTACAGAAGCCCTCTTGACCTTCTATAGCAGGGGTGTCAAAGTCAAATACACCAAGGGCCAAAAAAACAAATTTGCTACAAGCCAAGGGCCGGACTGGTTCAATGTTCATATTGAAATGATTTCACATAGCCTACTGAACCAAGACCTAACAGACTGTCTATTATTTAAGGATTAAAATGAATAAAGCAATATTTTCTTATGGATCTGTCAGTAATTTTAAGTGAAAACATTTTTCAACAGGCAAACAGCAAAAAATTTAATTGTTTTTAAAAACAAAATATGTTTTTTCTTTTTCATTCAACCTTTATTTAGTCAGGTAAATCTTATTGAGCCTCGAGGGCTCATTTACGAAAGCGACCTGCTAATATTTCTTAATATCAAGATAAATGCATGAATAAAAGTGCATGCATTATAAACTGAAAATGCATTATTGTGCAGCTCTATGATCCTACTGATCAATGCTTTCAAATAGGAAAATAAGAAAATAAATCAAATCAGTTGTATTCTTTCTCATGGCTCTTATCTGCAATTGTCCCAGAGCCCATTCAACTGAAAAATAAATATCAATAAATAAAATACAATAAAATAATTTAGGCTACCTGCCTAAATAAAGGTTGAATGATTAGGCATACAGCTGTCTTGTGATTTTTAATTAATATATTGTACTTTTTTATGACTGTTTACTATTGGCTGCAACTATCAAGCTGTGAAGTCCTTCATTTTATACAGTTGACAGCTGCTGGTCATTAATTATGATGAAGTTAAAGGTCCACCGACATGATTTTTTTTACTATTCATAAAATTGCTCAAAATATATATATTTTATCATTTAAATATGTTCCTTTATGCAAACAAAATGATAAATCGCTTTAATTTTGCTTTAAAAGTGATTTTGAACTTCAAGCCGTGTTTAATCATGGGAAATCTGATTATACCCGAACGCACCATCTGTGTTGTCACACCGGGCAGAGCTCTGGGCTTGTCACAGTGCGCAGGTATGAGCAGCTCGACATGAAAGTAAGTCTGATACAGCATCAGACCTAAATTAGATCCTGCTGTTTCTTGTTCCATCACCCAAACTATTTTCTGCTTCCCAAAATGGAAGACAAATAGCTCAAATCTTCACATAGATTAATAAATTTGTCGGGTTTTAAATGGTCCGCTATTAAAGAGACCAGAGCCCTCTGCCCAGTGTGACATCACAGATGGTGCGTTCGGGTGTAATCAGATTTCCCATGATTAAGCACGGCTTGAAGTTCAAAATCACTTTTAAAGCAAAATTAAAGTGATTTATCATTTTGTTTGCATAAAGGAACATATTTAAATGATAAAATATATATATTTTGAGCAATTTTATGAATAGTAAAAAAATCATGTCGGTGGACCTTTAAGCAACTTCTCTGTGAACATTTGAGCTCCAAGCTTCAGCTGTGTTTTTATTCAATCCGGGGCGCTCTGATTTCAGTCAGTCGCTGTCAGCTTGTCCCTCATACGTGATAGTCAGACAGCAGGTCAGAGTAGACGCAGCTGGCCGCGGTTGAACAAGAAAAAAACACAGCTGAAGACATGGAGCTCGAGTTTAGGAGCTTAACAGCCTGTCCCGACTCCCGAGACGGGACGCGGCTGGGTCCTGCTGCTGCTTCGGTTCAGCGAGAGTGTCATCCCACTGAACTAACTTGACTGCAGTTTATTGTGGCGCTATGGCTCTGCAGACATTGCACAATGCTGTGTTTAGTGTAAAATACTTCCACACAGCGGACATGTTACGATGAAAAGTTGGCTAGCTGTTAGCTAAAATGCTACTCACCCAGTGAGTCCTCACGTTGTAGCTGGCTGCAAACTATGGAATGGATTTGCTGAATTTGAGGCGGGTCTTATTACTCTGGGTTCATGAGACACGACTCCGTTCCGAAAATCCATTCCATAGTTTGAAGCCGTGCCGTGTGCAAAACACCAGCGGGCGGCTGTGGCTTGCGGGCCGGCTCTAATAATTATTAAATGTCATCCAGGGGGCCATAAATAATTGCTTCGCGGGCCAGATCTAGACCGCGGGCCGCCACTCAGACATATGTGTTCTATAGGTATAGATCCCTATATCTAACTTTTACAGCATGATCCACCCCTTACTTGGTATCTGTAACTGATCTAAACCATGATAGCTTACACACCAGGTGCATATAGTAGGGGTGTAACGGTACGCTAAAATCACATTTCGGTTCGGTTCAACTACAAGGAGAGCTCGGTTCGGTTTATTTTCGTTTTTTTTCGGTACAAATTAAAAAAAAAAAATTTTTTACAAACTAAAGACTTACAAAATGTTTATTTTGAAAATGTGCAAAAAATATGTTTGTATTGTATTGTAGTAATAAATAAAAGTGACCCATTTGGATGACCAACAACACCACCAGCCTGATCAAGAAAGGTCATCAGAGACTACTTCCTCAGACGGCTGAGACGAGCTGGTCTGAGCAGCCCAGTTCTCACCTCCTTCTACAGGTGTGCAGTGGAGAGCATCCTGTGCTCCAGCATCAACGTGTGGCATGGAGGCTGCACAGTTGCAGAGAGGAAAGCTCTACAGAGAGTGGTGAAGGCTGCACAGAGGTCTGTCGGAGTCAGTCTCCCCACCATCACAGACATTTACACCTCCAGATGCAGGAAAAGAGCCACCTGCATCATGAAAGACCTCACTCACCCAGCACACACACTCTTTGCCCCACTCCCCTCAGGACGGAGGTTGAGGAGCATCAAATGTAGAACCACTAGACTGAGGAACAGCTTCTACCCTGAGGCTGTTAGACTCATGAATGAATAAATAAAAATAAAAATAAACACTGCAAAATATCACATCATGCTGATGCTGATCTGTTTTTCTTGTTGCTGTGTTCATCTGTGACCATCTGCTCATACAGACTCATGTTCGTGCTGCTGTTTATAATGATGTTTTTCCACTATATTAGGGCTTAGTGTATTACTAGTTGATGTTTTTCTTAGTTAATTCTAGATGTTATTACTGTTTTTCTCTTGCATTTGTTGTTGGATGTAACTGGGACCCCGTGTACATAATCTCGTTTTCATCACATGTACCACATGCGGTGCAAATGACAATAAAGACTCTCTGACTCTGACTCTGATTTTAAATAAACAGCACTCTACAATAAATAAACTATACTAACAATAATAAAAATCTTAATAAATGCAATAACAGTCAGAACCAGAACAATAAGCAGCAACAGACTGTTTACAATCTAACTAATCAAGTTTTTGTTCAAGTTTTTGTTCAGTAGCAGCAGTGTGGCTGTATTTGTCCTCTGTTGTGTACTCACAACTTCTTCTTGGTGGGACAGGTGGGACTGTGGGAACAGTTCAGAGTTCAGTTCAGTCATCACTTAGCTGCAGGTGGATTTACCTCTGTCACAGACTGGAAATAAAAAACAAAAGAGATTTAAAAAAACAAGTTAATAAGATTATGATTTTAAAAAAAAGATTATTTAGATAATAAAACAATACCTCTTGAACAATTGAATCTCTCACTCTTCATCATGGCAGGCAGGGCTTTAATCTGGTCCAGGGCTTGTTGACAACATCAGTTAGTTTTTTCATAAAGAGCTGAACTTTTTGAAGTGTTGACATGATGAATGTCTCATAGTGACGCTCAGCAACTTTAAAACCTGCGCATATAACAACGTTCAGACAGATTCAGAAATTTAAAAACTCATAGGCTACAGCTTGTGGACCGCTGTGATTACCTGATGAAGGAGTTTTAATGCAGCTCTTCGGTCACGTTCGGATGAAGGAGTTTTAATGCAGCTGCTGTTCACGTTCAGATGACAGTTTCCAGTGCTTTCACGTGACGTGTTGCTGCTGCACAGAGAGCTGCGTCACGCAATCAGCTGCTGCAGAGTCTTCATGAAACAAAGTCCACACAAGCTGCGCGTGCGCTCGTCTTTTAAAAAGAAAGTTATAACGTTCAAAAACAGGAGACCGCACGAGATGCTAACGGCTAAATGCTGCGCGTGCCACGCGAAAATAGGTCCGTGCTGAAACGCGCCCAGGAAATTTTGTTCCGCGGTGCATATATTCCCCTGTTAAGAACGTTTAATGAGTGAAAAAATAACCGAAACGGTACGCAGGTGGACCGAACCGAACGTGGTGTACCGGAACGGTTCGGTAAACCCATTATAACCGTTACATGCCTAGCATATAGGTAAGGCTAATGTAAAATCCCAATCATAAGCCCATCTAAAACCACATAAGTGCATAATGTGAGGATGGCACCGCACCATGGCACCATCTAGTGGGCATCCTGCTGTTCTCGTCTGTCCTCCTGGTGAATTCATGTCAGCCTATTTCTGGTCTTTGTTCTTAGTTTTATTAGATTCCCCTGTTCCAGTCCTATTCTGTTTTATCTCAATGTTTACCTGCTTCTAGTTTCATATCTTAGTTAGTTCACTGGCCCTGGTCTGTTAGTTCACTGGCCCTGGTCTGTATCTATTAATCACAGCTTGTATTTAATTCAACCCTTCTCAAAGTTGTAGATGTTTAATTTAATTCTCTGCCTTGCTCCAGTTTTTGTTGTAATTAGATTTGCCTGTTTTAGTTTTACACGTTTTGTTTATTCATGTTCCCTGCTCCAGTTTAGTTATTCATGTTTTAGGTCATAGTTTATTCATGTTACAGGTTTTAGGTAGTTCCCTGGCTCAGTATACTCCCCTAGTGTGTTACTCCAATTACAGTAGTCAATTATTTCCACCTGTGTCTCTTGCCCTGTCTGGTTATATAAGCCCTGTTCAGTGTCTCAGTCTTTGCAGCAGCATCGTTTGGTATCCCTCGTGTTTTCTGGTCTCTGATTCATGTAAGTGTTTTTGCTGCCACGACAGCTATTTGTTTATGATTATTAAAGTGAATTCTTTTATAACTTCCTGGCCTCTGAGGATATCTGTTTGCACCACTGGGTTTAATCTTGTCTCTGAGTAAATCCTGACAGTATGCGGCTGCCATAAAAAAAACAGCAAACAGCATATTCCTCCTACCTGTCCTCTCGAGTCCACGCGGAGGGAGGAGACCGTGATCCACTGCAGCGGGTTTCAGGTCCAACCCGTGTCGGCACAAGAGGACTTCAGCCTGGAAGTGGAGGTCCTGCCTTCCCCGCTTTTGGTTCTCGAACGGGAAGAGTCTCGGCGCCGGATGGGCCACTCGACCCGTGAGTCCAGTTCCTCCTTGTGTTCGGCGCTGCTCGTCTCGGGGTGGACGTCTGGGGAAGACGCCGAGGACAATTTTCTTGTTTTTACTCCTCAGCGTCAACACCGCCGAAAGCACAGCAAAAGGAAGACCCGGAAACAGTCAACCACACCTCCGTCATGGTCAGCTAATCAGACTCGGTCCAGCGAACCCGAGTTTTTTGGACGTAACTCCAGCGCTTCAGTGGGAGCGAGTTCCGTGGCCTTACCTCCTAGGTTTTCGGTGAGGGCGGAGACCAACGCCTCACTGTCGCTCGAAGCTGCTCCTGCTCGGTCCGCAGAGGTCACCCTAGTAGAGCCTTCAGGGGTGATAAATGTTCCTGCCACTTCACCTTCATTCAGAAACACTCCTTTGTCCCATTCTAATGCACACCGATTTCAGCCCAGTGAACTTATCCAAATAAACCGGACTTTAGGAAGTCTAATCACCTCTGCAAAAAATAACCCGGACTGTTTTGATGTTGTACTTTCCCTTGCTGAAAAGTCTATATTATCTCAACCCGGTCTGACCCAGCTTCCTGAATATGAACAGTTTTTAAATGAAATAAGGACGCTAAAATTATCCGGCCCTGAACATGCAGCAGCAGTAAGCCCTGAACCGGCTGGCTCTTCAGCACTTACGGTGTTCTGCTCTGAGGGGGTCCTAGATGACGCCCCTTATGTCTAGTGTTCCGAGGGGGTCTTGGAAGACGCCCCTCACTTCTCCGGTGCTATGGAAGGACCTGAACCAAGAGAGGGTTCCCGATCTGGTCCTGTACCGCGCCACCGCCGCCGACAGAGAGGTCCTGTTGACCCAACCTCAGTCCAAGTGGCTGATTCGACGCCTGCAGCTCCAGCATGTCTCGGAAGGGTCCAGGAGGATGCCTCCCACGGTTCCTGTCTCGGGAGGGTCCAGGAGGACGCCTCCCACGGTTCCTGTCTCGGGAGGGTCCTGCAGGACGCCTCCCACGTTTCCTGCTGGCCAGTGGTCTCACAGTCAGAGGGCGTTGCCCTGCCTCCGGCTCCAGAGGGCGTTGCCCTGCCTCCGGCTCCAGAGGGCGCTGCCTTGCCTCCGGCTCCAGAGGGCGCTGCCCTGCCTTCGGCTCCTGGTTCCAGCTCTGCGGCTCCTGGTTCCAGCTCTGCGGCTCCTGGTTCTGGCTCTTCTTCTCCTGGTTCCGGCTCTTCGGCTCCTGGTTCCGGCTCTTCGGCTCCTGGTCCTTCGGCTCCTGGTCCTTCGGCTCCTGGTCCTTCGGCTCCTGGTCCTTCGGCTCCTGGTCCTTCGGCTCCTGGTCCTTCGGCTCCTGGTCCTTCGGCTCCTGGTCCTTCGGCTCCTGGTCCTTCGGCTTCTGGTTCTGACCCTGCCTCGACCGACGAAGACCCTGCCTCGACCGACGAAGACCCTGCCTCGACCGACGAAGACCCTGCCTCGACCGACGAAGACCCTGCCTCGACCGACGAAGACCCTGCACGCACCCTGCAGAGGGTCCCGACGCCTCTACGCCTGCAGAGGGTCCCGACGCCTCTACGCCTGCAGAGGGTCCCGACGCCTCTACGCCTGCAGAGGGTCCCGACGCCTCTACGCCTGCAGAGGGTCCCGACGCCTCTACGCCTGCAGAGGGTCCCGACGCCTCTACGCCTGCAGAGGGTCCCGACGCCTCTACGCCTGCAGAGGGTCCCGACGCCTCTACGTCTTCTGCGGGTTCCGACGCCTCTACGTCTTCTGCGGGTTCCGACTCCCCCCACGTTTCCTGTCTCGAGGGGGTCCAGGAGGACGCCGTCCACATCTTCTGCTGCCCAGAGGTCTTCCAGCCGGCTCCAGAGGGGGCTGCTCTGCCTGCGACCTCCACAGAGAGTCCCAGCACCGCAGACGCCTCTATGTCTACAAAAGGTCCTTGCTCTACTGACGTCTCTACTTCTACAGAGGGTCCTTGCACTGCTGATGTCTCGACTTCTACAGAGGGTCCTTGCACTGCTGATGTCTCGACGTCTACAGAGGGTCCTTGCACCATTGACGCCTTGACGCCTAACAACGTCTGTACGCTCGCCTTGACGCCTGACGTTCTCTGATTCATGTAAGTGTTTTTGCTGCCACGACAACTATTTGTTTATGATTATTAAAGTGAATTCTTTTATAACTTCCTGGCCTCTGAGGATATCTGTTTGCACCACTGGGTTTAATCTTGTCTCTGAGTAAATCCTGACACATAACACATAGAACCAGAATGGCACCGACTGGAAACCACCCAGCCAACAACCTTCGATGTAGGGACCTGCAACTCCAACGTTGGTCTCCAAAATTATTTGTAAGTAGATTTGATTTATTTCTGGATAAACATGATATCTTAAGTAAAAGTCAATACGGGTTCAGAGCAAATAACTCAACTTCCATGGCTCTCATGGAATTGATGGAACATGTCATCACAGCTGTTGATAAAAAACAATATTGTCTAAGTGTCTTTGTTGATCTAAAAAGGCATTTGACACTATCGACCATTCAATTCTACTCGAAAAACTGGACAAATATGGTATTAGAGGAACAGCTCTGCATTGGATACGTAGTTATTTGCATAACAGAAAACAGTTCGTACATATGAACAATGTAAGATCTGGCCTCTGTGGTATTTCATGTGGCGTGCCGCAGGGTTCTGTGCTTGGACCGAAATTGTTTATTTTATATGTTAATGATTTGATGAATGTGTCAAGTATCCTTAGAGGTGTTCTTTTTGCTGACGATACTACCTTTTTTTGTTCTGGTGATGATTTGAAACATTTGACTGATTTGATGAATAATGAGTTTGTTAATATACAAACCTGGTTTAATTTAAATAAGTTATCATTGAATATTGATAAAACCAATTATATGATTTTTAGCAAAAAAAAAGATAACCTCAGTTTTTCCTTTCAAAATTAACGGTGTTGAAATAGGGAGAGTCAGTGAAATGAAGTTTCTAGGTGTAATCATTGACGATAAATTATCATGGAGACAACACGTAAATTCTGTTAAAACTAAATTATCCAAATCCACAGCAGTATTATATAAAGTAAATGATTTACTGAATGATAATGCCTTGTATTTGTTATACAACACAATCATAGTACCACATTTAATTTATTGTGTTGATGTCTGGGGAACTGCGTGCAAAACCTTAACAAAGCCTATTTTCATCCTTCAAAAAAGAGCTATAAGAATTATAACAAGAATGCATTATTATCATCCAACAAACAATCTATTCTATAAAATGAAACTATTGAAGTTTTATGATCTAGTAGAATATAATATTTACTTATTAATGCATAAAGCTCAAAACCACAAACTACCTCATAATATTCAAAAGCATTTTTTAAAAAGAATAAGCTGTTACAATCTTAAAGGAACAGACATTTTTGTTAAGCCACAATATAGAACCAGTTTAAAGGGTCGGTTTACTTTAATGCATGGAATAGATTTATGTAATGGTTTGGGAAATGATGACAAAAAAATTGAATCAAAACCTATATTTAAAAAGTTGATTAAATATAAATTCTTAAATAGATATCTACAAATGCAAAATTGTTAATTTATTAATCATCAACAATTGTTATGGGTTATGAATTTTTGTTCATGAATGATCATTGTTTGATTTGAGTGTTAAATAGAATTTTGTTTTTAGAAGGGACAGATATAAGAATTTTATTCTTCATCTGCTTCCTTTCATTTTAAATCTGTTTTTTTGCTTTCTATACATGTTCTGAATTTGTTGCTTTGTGTTTTAAATTTGAAATGAATAAATTACATACAATTACATACAATCTTCATCCAAGGGTCGCCTCCTCTGCGTCAATCAAGGGATCCCCTCTACATGCTGAAACAAAAACAATTGTTGCTGATTAAATCCACAACTCTAATCGTTGTGGACTTACCGCTGTGGAATTACCGCTATGGATTATAAACGACGTTTTCCATGGGATTACCGACTCAGTTTTCCAAAGGATTATACGTTTTGCCGCAATGGGATTACTAACAAACAGTATAGAATTACCAACAAACAATATGGAATTATTATTGGTTTTTTTTTCCACTTGCTGGATTACATCAAGATCAGAGACATTTGGTGGTATCCTTTCGTGTTGGAACTCATCCCCATGGAGAGGCGATGACTTCCAAAAAGGGGGAATATAGTGGACCAGACCCTGGTCTCTCAAAACTGTATTGAAACACCTTTTCTTTGAATCTTCAAGAACAAGGACAGAACACTGATTTATTTTATTAATTTGAATCAAGACACAAATTAAATCACAAGAGACTATCTTATTCTTTTACTTTGTGCTAATTCAAATATAATCAATGCATACCCTTGTGTTATTCGTATGAGCAGTGTTGTTACTCTTAAATATGCTGAATGACCATGTGTTAATATGCTGGTATATTCTTCAATATGTCGTAGTCAAAGAACTCTGTCTAAAATTGAATTATATGTCAGACTACCCTGATGCATGCTCAATAATCCAGGTAGAAAAATCTAAAAAAGCTAAGTCTTGGCCTCTGGACATTCAAAAAATAAAACAAAACAAAGCAAAAAAAAAAAAAGTAGAAACGTTTCGTCTTTTGTCCGAAAGACTTCCTCAGTCTGAGTTGCTGTATTCAGCTCAGTCTTATAAATAGCACCCGCTCACAGTAGATCAACCAGTTGGCTGATGACAGCCTGAAACCAGCTGCGCACATGATCAAGGAGGACCATCAGCCTAACGGTGGATCGTTAGCACCCTGGTGGTTGTTTGCTATTCACAGAGGGCTGAGTGATACTAGCAATCACAGCATTGTAAGAGGGGGACAGCTGAACCCGGAGGCCTTCACACCGGTTTAATGATGGACGGTTTCTTTTCACAAAGATGGCCTCCTTTACTCCTCTCTCAAACCATCGTTCCTCTCTATCAAGGATGTGAACATCTTCATCCCTGAAAGAGTGACCGCTGGCCTGGAGATGAGTGTAGACCGCAGAGTCCTGACCTGATGATGTTGATCTTCTGTGCTGGGCCATCCTTTTGGCCAGTGGCTGTTTAGTTTCCCCAATATAAGACTGATCACAGCCCTCCTGACACTGAACAGCATACACAATATTACTCTGTTTGTGCCGGGGGACTGGATCTTTGGGATGAACCAGTCTTTTCCGTAATGTATTTTGGGGTTTAAAAGCCACTGGGAAAATGTGTTTAGAGAATAAACGTCTCAATGTCTCTGAAACTCCCGAAACATACGGAATTACCACTGGTCTGGGTTCCTTCTTTTCACCTGATGGCTGGCTGGAGTCCTGTTTGGGTTTCTTCTCTGCTTTCAGGAAGGCCCAGTTAGGATATCCACATTTCGCTAGAGCCTGTTTTGTGTGTGATATTCTACTTTTGATCTTAGTTGATACTGTTATTGATTTTACTTGTTTTATTACTTGTTTTATTGACATTTAATTTCTTTTGCACCTTGTAGCACTTTGAGATTTTCATTAATGAAAAGTGCGTTATAAATTGAATTTATCCATCCATCCATCCATCCATTTTCGTCCGCTTATCCGGGGTCGGGTCGCGGGGGTAGCAGCCTAAGTAGGGAGGCCCAGACTTCCCTCTCCCCAGCCACTTGGAGCAGCTCCTCTGGGGGAATCCCAAGGCGTTCCCAGGCCAGCCGAGAAACATAGTCCCTCCAGCGTGTCCTGGGTCTTCCTCTGGGTCTCCTCCCGGTGGGACATGCCCGGAACACCTCACCAGGGAGGCGTCCAGGAGGCATCCTAACCAGATGCCCGAGCCACCTCAACTGGCTCCTCTCGATGTGGAGAAGCAGCGGCTCTACTCCGAGTCCCTCCCGGATGACTGAGCTTCTCACCCTATCTCTAAGGGAGAGTCCAGACACCCTGCGGAGAAAACTCATTTCAGCCGCTTGTATCCGAGATCTTGTTCTTTCGGTCATAACCCAAAGCTCATGACCATAGATGAGGGTGGGAACGTAGATCGATCGGTAAATTGAGAGCTTTGCCTTTTGACTCAGCTCTCTCTTCACCACGACAGACCGGTACAGCGCCCGCTTCACTGCGGACGCTGCACCTATCCGCCTATCGATCTCACGCTCCAGTTTTCCCTCATTCGTGAACAAGACCCGAGATACTTAAACTCCTCCACTTGGGGCAGGACCTCCTCCCCGACCCGGAGAGGGCATGCTACCCTTTTCCGGCTCAAGACCATGGCCTCGGATTTGGAGGAACTGATCCTCATCCCGGCCGCATCACATTCAGCTGCAAACCGCTCCAGCGAAAGCTGTAGATCACGAACTGATGAAGCCAATAGGACCACATCATCTGCAAAAAACAGAGAAGCGATTCTAAGGCCACCAAAACGGATCCTCTCAACACCTTGGCTGCGCCTAGAAATTCTGTCCATAAAAGTTATGAACAGAATCGGTGACAAAGGGCAACCTTGGCGGAGTCCAACTCTCACAGGGAACGAGCCTGACTTACTGCCAGCGATGCGGACCAAGCTCTGACACCGGTCGTACAGGGACCCAACAGCCCGTATCAAAGGGCCCGGTACCCCATACTCCCGGAGTACCCCCCACAGAAGCCCCCGAGGGACGCGGTCGAATGCCTTTTCCAAGTCCACAAAGCACATGTAAACTGGTTGGGCAAACTCCCACGCACCCTCCAGGACCCTGTTGAGGGTGTAGAGCTGGTCTAGTGTTCCACGACCAGGACGAAAACCACACTGCTCCTCCTGAATCCGAGGTTCGACTATCCGACGGACCCTCCTCTCCAGAACCCCTGAATAGACCTTACCAGGGAGGCTTAAGAGTGTGATCCCCCTATAGTTGGAACACACCCTACGGTCCCCCTTTTTGAATAGGGGAACCACCACCCCAGTCTGCCAATCCAAGGGAACTGCCCCCGATGTCCACGCGATATTGCAGAGTCGCGTAAGCCAACACAACCCCACAACATCCAGAGCCCTAAGGAACTCAGGACGAATCTCATCCACCCCCGGAGCCTTGCCACCGCGGAGCTTTTTAACCACCTCGGCGACCTCAGCACCAGAGATTGGAGAGCCCGACCCAAAGTCCCCAGGCTCCGCTTCCTCAGTGGAAGACGTGCCAGTAGGATTGAGGAGGTCTTCGAAGTACTCCGCCCACCGACTCACAACATCCCGAGTTGAGGTCAACAGCACGCCATCCCCACCATAAATGGTGTTGGTCGCGTACCGCTTTCCCCCCCTGAGACGTCGGATGGTGGACCAGAATCGCCTCGAAGCCGTACGGAAGTCATTCTCCATGGCCTCTCCGAACTCCTCCCACGCCCGAGTTTTTGCCTCAGCAACCACCCGAGCCGCATGCCGCTTGGACTGCCGGTATCTATCTGCTGCTTCCGGGGTCCCACAGGCCAAAAAGGCCCAATAGGACTCCTTTTTCAGCCTGACAGCATCCCTCACCGCCGGTGTCCACCACCGGGTTCTAGGGTTGCCACCACGACAGGCACCAACAACCTTGCGGCCACAACTCTGATAAGCTGCCTCGACAATAGAGGCGCGGAACATGGCCCACTCGGGCTCAATGTCCCCCGCCTCCCTCGGAACGTGTTCAAAGCTCTCCCGGAGGTGGGAGTTAAAGCTCCGTCTTACGGGAGACTCTGCCAGACGTTCCCAGCAGACCCTCACAATACGTTTGGGTCTGCCAGGTCTGACCGGCATCCTCCCCCACCATCGGAGCCAACTCATCACCAGGTAGTGGTCAGTTGACAGCTCCGCCCCTCTCTTCACCCGAGTGTCCAGGACATGCGGCCGCAGATCAGATGAGACGACAACAAAGTCGATCATCGAACTGCGACCTAGGGTGTCCTGGTGCCAAGAGCACATATGGACACCCTTATGCCTGAACATGGTGTTCGTTATGGACAATCCATGACGAGCACAGAAGTCCAACAACAGAACACCGCTCGGGTTCAGATCAGGGGGGCCGTTCCTCCCAACCACACCCCTCCAGGTCTCACTGTCATTGCCCACGTGAGCGTTGAAGTCCCCCAGCAGAACAAGGGAGTCCCCAGGAGGCGCACCCTCCAATACCCCCTCCAAGGACTCCAAAAAGGGTGGGTAATCTGCGCTGCCGTTTGGCGCATAGGCACAAACAACAGTCAGAGCCCGTCCCCCCACACGTAGGCGAAGGGAGGCTACCCTCTCGTTCACCGGGGTGAACCCCAACGTACAGGCACCGAGATGGGGGGCAACCAGTATGCCCACTCCTGCTCGGCGCCTCTCACCAGGGGCAACTCCAGAGTGGAAGAGTGTCCAACCCCTCTCAAGGAAACTGGTTCCAGTGCCAGAGCCATGCGTTAAGGTGAGTCTAACTATTTCTAGCCGGAACCTCTCAATCTCACACACTAGCCCCGGCTTTACACAGCATGCGTTCCGGCTCCGTCCCGCTCCGGTCCGACCTTCGTAGCAAATACGCACCCATTATAATCAATGACAGGATTTACACTGGCTCCACGCGGCGGCGGTGAGCTGCGGCGAGCGGACGGCACTCCGTCAAAATTAGAAATTTTTCTATTTCTGCCGGACACCGGAGCTACTCCGCAGTCAACTTTTGAAGATTACGTCACACCAACAGGAAAAAGAACGAGCACAACATCCGTATTTACAAAATAAAATCACCACGGGCGGACTAATCCTAGCTTTATACG
This sequence comes from Garcialebias charrua, assembly GCA_038048925.1. Lineage (NCBI taxonomy): Eukaryota > Metazoa > Chordata > Actinopteri > Cyprinodontiformes > Rivulidae > Garcialebias > Garcialebias charrua. Next base: position 559 of record JBBPBX010036115.1, on the reverse strand, counting down.
GATTTATTTGTACAAAAATGCTGTCAAACTATCATTTATGACTATTCTATGACTAAACTATTATATTTATGACTATGACTACGCCTACAAACGCAATACAAGAAATAAATAAATAAAAAAGTATTTTATTCTGAAATGTAAACATCACTTCCTGTTGCTCAAACCATGTAGCTCATTTACGAGAGAACTTCAATGCAGGGAATATGTTTATGGAATAGTTTGGATAATGATATTAAAAAAGAGAAATTATTATTTATATTTAAGAAAAAGATCAAGAATATTGTGTTGATAAGATACATATAAGTTAGTTAATATTTAATGAATTATAATGAATAATTGTGATAAGTTATATGTTTTGTTGTATTATTTATGATTGTTGCTTGAATTGATTGTTTGAATTGATTTTATTAAGAAGGGGCAGAAATGATAAGATTTCATTCTTCTGCTGCTGCCTTTCATTTTATACGTATTTTATTTCTTTGTTTCTGAAATTGTATTTGTGTTTTTTTAATTGAAAAGAAATGTTTATGTTTATGTTTATGTTTATTAAATTTGTTCA
>JBBPBX010036114.1:11386-31670 GCA_038048925.1 Garcialebias charrua | reverse complement strand
TATCGCAATAATTTCTGAGACAATCATCCAGCAAAATTCATCATGACACGCCTAGCAACAGGTACAGTGTTGTTAATAACTTTCACCTGAAACCCCTGCTTGACAGATCTGAACCATTATTTTAAGTGGAAACAACCTTGGGTAAATGGTTTAAATGGTTTTCCTCACTGAGTCCATGTTAGCTTCCTTTTAACAACACTAGAGTTTTATGTGTATCTTTTGTGTGTTTTCCCTCTTGAAGCCCCACCCTTATTGTTACATGTTAAAACAGACATGGGTATTTATTTTTTTATCTTCGTCTCATTTGAAGCCATGGAAACAATGCAGGCTGCTGGTAAGGATCGCTCACAGCCTGCCAGGGGATTCCTGAAAACACATTCCTGTATCAAAAATATGGGAAACGGAAGGAAGTAATCAACAGAAAAATCTAGGGAATGATGGTCTACCGAAGCTGTGTACAAAATGCAATATTTGGTTTTGTGTTGAATAGGGAATGATGGTCTACCGAAGCTGTGTACAAAATGCAATATTTGGTTTTGTGTTGAAAGAATTTCACATTTTATGACTTGTCAGTTTTCCCCTAGGCTTCTGGACTTGATGGTTTAGCAGGGGTGTCAAACTAATTTCCACCGAGGGCCACATCAGCTTAGTGGTTGCCCTCAAAGGGCCAGCTGTAGCTGTAAGACAGTAAACATGTAGTTAAATTTAACCAAATGTACAGTAATGTAAATTAAACACAACTACTCCTTATTGGTAAATAACTAAAACTTATTCAACTTACAAATATTGCATATACAGTATATATTTGCACAGATGTAGAAATATATGTCTACTTCTTACACTGTTATAATATAAAACCCTTTTGACTTATTGATTATGTGATGATCAGACCTTTTAAGCTCTCAAGGGCCACATAAAAAGATGTGGAGGGCCACATCTGGCCCGCGGGCCTTGAGTTTGACACATGTGGTTTAAGGGATATGTTTTACTCTTTTAATAACATAACTGTTTTTTATTATTTGGAAATTTTATTTACTAAGTGTGCAGATGTTTTCACTGCAGTTTTTTCTCAGGGCTTCTCAAAGACCTTTTTCAACCTTTTTCTAAGCTTCTTGTTGTGGATAAAAACACTTCAGTGGGTTACAACATTTTTGAATTAATGTATAGTAATCAAATAATTGATCAGATGTTAAACATCATTGACAATTTATGCATTGATTCTGTGGAACCAGTTTATCTAGTTTGCCTGTATTGTATTGTTACTGGTCTTGAGTAAAAAAAAAATGCAAATGCTTTTAGTGACAGTCCATGAATTAGAATTTTCAAACGCTATGTGCGATGTTCACGAGTCAAACTGTGATTACAGTAATACAACTCCTAAAAGTTGACACCGAAAGGATGTTTCAGACTTTACATAACTTAGTTATATTCAAAAGGGTGATTTCCCCCACCACCAAAAAAATTATAGAGCTCAGGTAGTCCTTTGAATAGAACAAAATAACCTAAATATTACAATTCATACTTGCCAGATTGATAAGTTTCTGCCTTAAAATGACTTTCTTTCACTCGGTGTAATTAAGAATTTCATCACATTTACAAATTTGGCCCCCAATATATGTTTTGACATTTGCGCACAGTTAGCACAGGGAACTGCTTTTTCTTAGGATAAATTCATGAAAATGATGTTCCACCATTAAAAACAAACCAATTTAATTAGGAAAACAAACAAATTCTCATTTCAAGTTACGTTGACCCCCAAAGTTTCAGTAGTTGTAGATTAGATGTGCATCCAAGGATTACCCTGTACTCTTTTTAGAGTTTATTTCAAATCTATTCAGTGGCTGATGAGCTATTTTGCTAACTGAGAAATTAACACATGCTCGCGCACACACACAGGCAAATATGTTTTCATCCACCGCATGCCATTCTGCAGCAGGTATTAATTTATTGTCTAAGGAAAAATGTTGCTGTTTTTTTACTGATTCATAGTTTTAGCCACAATGCCAGCTTACACACACTTGGCTCCGTGATTACTTGCTTTGGTGGCTTAAAGGTAGAACTGCGGCAAGTTGACCGTTAATACCATCTAATGGTGGATCCAGACCGAACGCGTTTTCAACTGCAGGAGCGTCCGGTTTACATGCAAAGTCAATGGGGGACGCGCCGGGCGTCACGTCACGTGCGTGTTGAGCGTGCTGGAAAGCGTTTTTTCGTGCACGTGAACCCGCGTCAGCCTCCAAAGCTCGCCTCCAACATGCTGAAGATTTCGCCGTTCAACGCTTTGTCAACCAATCGGAGAGTCGGGGAGGAGAGAGAGGGGAGTCAGCTATGTGACGAGGTAACGAGGGGACGGGTGTTGCGCAACTATGTGACGTATTGTTTGTGGGACACAGAAAAAACCCGCGAAGTCGTGTACTATGGAAGAGAAACTCATTGTAGCTGTGTGTTCGCGACAAGTCCTTCACGACCAGTCAAGTCTGCTCTACAGAGACAGAAATAAAAAGCTCCTTGCCTGGCGGAGTGCAGTGAGGACTCTGTATACCGGTAAGCTCCTCCCACACCCCCCGCCGCCACACCGCCGCAGTTTTCGTTCTGGTCTGGACACCACTGTCTGTGAGTCCAGTGCGTCCACTTGCGTGCGTGTCGAGCTTTTTGGAAGTTGAAACGCTGTTTGGTCTGGATGTACCATAAAATTTTCCTTAAAGAGCGGCTCACCTCACTGTGAAACGGTAGCTCCGCCCCCAAGACGAAATTCAAAAAATGCAACAAAGTGGGAGTGTCAACAGACGCCACCTAAAGGAGGGGGAGGCGGGTGGGGGTTGAGCGAGGTGTGGCCAGGACGAGAGACCATTATTGTTTCTGAATGTTAAAATTACATTAGTAATAAACTACAAGCAACAACAAAGAATAATTATGTACTCACCCGATCTATCCGAAACAAAAGGCGTTAAAAAAAATGAAAATACAAGATATGCCGTGACCGGGGTTCGAACCTGGGTCTGTCGGATCCCAAACCTGCACCTACACCATTGCCCTATCGTGGCATTTATGCATTACTCGTCCATCGCAATATAAGAAAACGAATACAACCAAATGGTTTCGATGTAGTGAAAAGTACAGTATTCCTAAAATAAACAAGTTGAATAATACAAATAACTATTGCCATTCCGAAAACTATAATATGCTTCTGTGCAATACTTTTCCGGAGTGCAATGTACCACTTCCATATAAGGTATGAACTGCAGTGAGGACCTTCCATCTCTGCAGGGGATTGGCTCTGCTTGAACCACTTTCGTGACAACAGAGTGAAAAAACACGTCACAGTGAGAATCGTAGACCAATCAGAAAATTAAGGTGTAATTCACCAGTTCAACCCATAGGACTACCGTAAACACGTTTTTAGACCAAATATTGCCGATTTAAACAAATACGCACAAATATATGAAAATAGTGCTATAAAACATTTTAAACACATTTGTTTTATGAAATATTATTTTATAAATATTTTATGAATTTTTATTCATAAATGTTTTATGAAATATTATTTATGCAGGATCGAGAGAGAGATCGGCAATTATCCTCAAAAGAATATCACAGCTCAAGAGACTTTACACTGGAAACTATTTTTTGTTTAAAGACAAATGTTCTTTATTTTAACCATTAAATAGAAAACAAACCAGAAAACAAACAAGTAACATACATACATACAAGTATTAATGCATAAACAGATACTCTTACCGTTTGACATCAAAGTGAGAGAGCCGTTCGTCAATCATAGGCAGAGCGAGCATTAAGATAATCCGGGCGATTGCACATCCCCGTCCGACTCTAACTAACTCTGGGAGCTCAGCTCGTTTCTTTTTATTCCTTTAGACAAGAATCACTTGCGAAACAGAGTTGGCCGGGTTCTTTCCACAAGTAATACTTTATCCAAAGCAACAAAGTTCCAGAGATGCCTATGTGATGAACTCAGGAGATGAAACTGACTGTTCCTATGATGGAATCAGCCCAGTTTCAACTTCTCATAACAAAATTCCAAAGATGCCTATAGTGATGAATAACAAAATTCCAAAGATGCCTATAGTGAGGAATAACAAAATTCCAAAGATGACATAGTGATGAAATTAGGAGTTGAAACTGACTGTTTCTGTATCAGCCCAGTTTCAACTTCTCATCTCACAACCAGTGACAAGACTGGAAAATTACACACAAAGTCTGAATGTTTCAGACTTTCTTAGACTGATCAGAGAACAAACTTATTTATTCATTATTCATTCCACCTTCTGGTCTCTGATCAGTTCAACAACCCAAAAAACAAACAAACAAACAAAAAACAATAATCTTAAATCAAACGAGCGTCAGAAATGTTCCACAATCTTCTTCACCCATGGTTATGAGTGTTTACCATTCTCTGGAATGTCATGTCCTTTGAAACACTTCCTGCATGCGTAGAAAGTACAATGACTGCTCACACTTGCCATTACGCATGACTGATTCGTAGGACGTCCAAAGTTATCTTGTTTCATGACACAGTTCTTCTGTTTTCATAGTAGTCGGCAAGGCCCCCTTTTTTCTCCTCTAGGACACATTCCAGTGTTGCGGAGGAGAGGTCGCCTAGCAACACCCTGGTACCGATGACAAAGAACGTGATAATCCATGAGATACCACCTTCATGGCACTCTCTGGGTTTGGCCATGCCGTCCTCTGCAGCACCATGGCACCGACGACAAACAACGTGATAACCCATGAGATTCCACCCTCATGGCACTTTCCTGGTTTGGCCATGCCGTCCTCTGCAGCACCATGGCACTGACGACAAACAACGTGATAACCCATGAGATTCCACCCTCATGGCACTTTCCAGGTTTGGCCATGCCGTCCTCTGCGCGCTTCTGATCCTCCCACCAGCAGATGCCAAGAAAACACCAGGCTGTGAAGGAACACAATGCTTGTTGACAGATAGAATGACAAGGATTAGTTTTTTCATAGATAAAAGGTTTCATTTTTACTTTCCCCACCAAAACTGATCTGACCTGTAGGGGTCTCTCTACCCCAAACTCAAAATTTCCCTGTTTTAAATGGAGCGTCATACCTGCTATGCAGGTCTGACAGATCAGGGTACAGCTGTGACGTTCTGTTTTTCACCTTTCTTTTTTCCTTTTTCTGTTTCACGACGCGCACTCTTACTGCTTCATTGTTCTCTGAAGACTCAGAGTCAGAGGACTTTCTGGTTTTCTCCCTTCTTTTTCCCTTTTCCTGTCTCACAACTCGCACCCTCACTGCTTCATTGTCCTCTGAAAACTCAGAATCAGAGGAGACCTTTGCCACTCTGGTGGTCTTATTTTTGTTCCTGACCATCTGTTCAGGTTCAAACGGGGGTGCAGAAGGAACAACAGGAGTTTGAAACACATCCCTCAATGCCTGGGTCAAATGTTCAACTTTAAATCTGGCACACCGGACTTTTAATGCCTCTTCCTGGCATCGTTCTCTCAACTGTTCTGTTGGTAATCCGTCAATCTCAGATAATGGGACCCCGGACTGTATCAAGGCTTTCCATAAAGCAGAACGAGTTGGTCCCTGTGCATTACTTCGAGCATCCCTTTCTGGCCCATGACCCACATGTTGAAAACTATTTTCCTGGTTTTCTACTCTTTCTGTACTCCAATCTCCCAATGTTCCTAACTCCATGATTCGACTACGAATCTCAGACATAGAAACCTCTGTTGCACCAAGCATTACTGTCAAGATTGCGGCGCGATAGTGTACAGGGGCTGTCCTTATCAGCTGATCCCTCACAGCCTTTGGAATAGGTAACAGCTGGTACTGATCCACAGCAGCAACAGTTAAAGCATCCCTTACACACAATCGAACCAATCTCTGTACACACTCCCGAAGCGTGACCCACTGTCCTGTTATCTCTGGCCAGTCAGTGAAAGCTGGATAAACCTGGTGAACAGCCTCAGCATAAACATCAAATAGAGATCTAGAATAATTCCCTAAATCTCTCACTTCTCTGCGGAAATCAGCATTCACTGTGGTTTCTGTGGACAACCCAGCAAATGACAGCCCATCCCGAGCATCTATGTCAATCTGAGCTGCTCCTTCTTCAGCTAATCTTGATAACCACACATCTGTATGTTCTCCTGGCTGCTGACGGAGCCTCTTGGACAAGTAAGCTACCTCCTCCTGAGTGTAATCTTCAGTTATCATTCTAAGCTCAGGCTGCGGTTGATCCTGTGGAACAGCATCCATAACTTGTACACCATTCTCATAAACAAAGTGACCATCTGCGTCTACTCTTGCTTGTAAAACATCTGGTCTCACTATCTGTTCCTGCCTCCTTCGTTGCACCGGCTTTACACTTTTGCTGCGGGATAAGGGGCGTAATGAGGTAGTGGACTCTTCCTCTTCTTCATCACTTAAATTATCTCCCCACAAATTTCCGTTCCAGTTAGAGGGATTCCAACCCGTACCTAACCCAGCTACAAAAGCCCGTACTCTTTTGGGTGATACAGACCGTTTCGTCTTCCTCTTTTTTTCTCTTTTTAACATGGACACCTGAGCCACTGCTTCCTCAGCAATCCGGGCCATATTTTCTAGCTGTGTAGTTAACAACTGCACATGCTGACGCTGTAATGAAGAGGTCAACTCGGCTTCTTCAAGTGCCTTTTTCTGTTTCAAACTTACTTCATTCTGCCTCTTCCAGGCAGTGGCACAAACCCACAAACGCCGTTGCAGTCCGTCTATTGGCGTTTTTATTTTCACGTCTACTGCTCGTAGAACTTCTAGCAAAGTCTCAGGGTCTCCATCTCGTAGAGACCCCTCCCAAGACTCGCAACGTCCTGCTCCATCTCTCAGGCACAATGCTATGGACTGATAACAGGGTATTTCCCATCCTGGTAGTATTTCAGTCCTGTCCTGTCTCTCATCTCCCTTTGCTGATTTTCTCTTGAACATTCTTTTGAGCATTATGTAGTCTCTCTTTTCAATCCTTCCAGCGACGCCAAAATGTTTTATGAAATATTATTTTACAAATATTTTATGAATTTTTATTCATAAATGTTTTATGAAATATTATTTATGCAGGATCGAGAGAGATCGGCAATTATCCTCAAAAGAATATCACAGCTCAAGAGACTTTACACTGGAAACTATTTTATGTTTAAAAACAAATGTTCTTTATTTTAACCATTAAATAGAAAACAAACCAGAAAACAAACAAGTAACATACATACATACATACATACAAGTATTAATGCATAAACAGATACTCTTACCGTTTGACATCAAAGTGAGAGAGCCGTTCGTCAATCACAGGCAGAGCGAGCATTAAAACAATCCGGGCGATTGCACATCCCCGTCCGACTCTAACTAACTCTGGGAGCTCAGCTCGTTTCTTTTTATTCCTTTAGACAAGAATCACTTGCGAAACAGAGTTGGCCGGGTTCTTTCCACAAGTAATACTTTATCCAAAGCAACAAAGTTCCAGAGATGCCTATGTGATGAACTCAGGAGATGAAACTGACTGTTCCTATGATGGAATCAGCCCAGTTTCAACTTCTCATAACAAAATTCCAAAGATACCTATAGTGATGAATAACAAAATTCCAAAGATGCCTATAGCGAGGAATAACAAAATTCCAAAGATGACATAGTGATGAAATTAGGAGTTGAAACTGACTGTTTCTGTATCAGCCCAGTTTCAACTTCTCATCTCACAACCAGTGACAAGACTGGAAAATTACACACAAAGTCTGAATGTTTCAGACTTTCTTAGACTGATCAGAGAACAAACTTATTTATTCATTATTCACCCTATTCAAAAAGGGGGACCGTAGGGTGTGTTCCAACTATAAGGGGATCACACTCTTAAGCCTCCCTGGTAAGGTCTATTCAGGGGTTCTGGAGAGGAGGGTCCGTCGGATAGTCGAACCTCGGATTCAGGAGGAGCAATGTGGTTTTCGTGCTGGTCGTGGAACACTGGACCAGCTCTACACCCTCAGCAGGGTCCTGGAGGGTGCGTGGGAGTTTGCCCAACCAGTTTACATGTGCTTTGTGGACTTGGAAAGGCATTCGACCGCGTCCCTCGGGGGGTTCTGTGGGGGGTACTCCGGGAGTATGGGGTACCAGGCCCTTTGATAAGGGCTGTTAGGTCCCTGTACGACCGGTGTCAGAGCTTGGTCCGCATTGCCGGCAGTAAGTCAGGCTCGTTTCCGGTGAGAGTTGGACTCCGCCAAGGTTGCCCTTTGTCACCGATTCTGTTCATAACTTTTATGGACAGAATTTCTAGGCGCAGCCAAGGTGTTGAGAGGATCCGTTTTGGTGACCTTAGAATCGCTTCTCTGTTTTTTGCAGATGATGTGGTCCTACTGGCTTCATCAGTTCGTGATTTACAACTTTCACTGGAGCGGTTTGCAGCCGAGTGTGATGCGGCCGGGATGAGGATCAGTTCCTCCAAATCCGAGGCCATGGTCTTGAGCCGGAAAAGGGTAGCATGCCCTCTCCGGGTCGGGGAGGAGGTCCTGCCCCAAGTGGAGGAGTTTAAGTATCTCGGGATCTTGTTCACGAATGAGGGAAAACTGGAGCGTGAGATCGATAGGCGGATAGGTGCAGCGTCCGCAGTGAAGCGGGCGCTGTACCGGTCTGTCGTGGTGAAGAGAGAGCTGAGTCAAAAGGCAAAGCTCTCAATTTACCGATCGATCTACGTTCCCACCCTCATCTATGGTCATGAGCTTTGGGTTATGACCGAAAGAACAAGATCTCGGATACAAGCGGCTGAAATGAGTTTTCTCCGCAGGGTGGCTGGACTCTCCCTTAGAGATAGGGTGAGAAGCTCAGTCATCCGGGAGGGACTCGGAGTAGAGCCGCTGCTTCTCCACATCGAGAGGAGCCAGTTGAGGTGGCTCGGGCATCTGGTTAGGATGCCTCCTGGACGCCTCCCTGGTGAGGTGTTCCGGGCATGTCCCACCGGGAGGAGACCCAGAGGAAGACCCAGGACACGCTGGAGGGACTATGTTTCTCGGCTGGCCTGGGAACGCCTTGGGATTCCCCCGGAGGAGCTGCTCCAAGTGGCTGGGGAGAGGGAAGTCTGGGCCTCCCTACTTAGGCTGCTACCCCCGCGACCCGACCCCGGATAAGCGGAAGAAGATGGATGGATGGATGGATAGTTTAAAAAAAAACAGCTTGCACGAAACGTGTGTGTTACTGGTTCTGTATTAATTTGTATCACTAACGACAAAACTGTTTTTTTTTGTTTTTTTTAATCAGATAATGAATGCGCTTTTTGCACGCAGAACGTTAGCTTACTGAGCTAGCTGCTAACAGGGCAGCGTCAACAACAGGCCCGGTCACATGATCAGCTCGCGCTCTGTTTATCTTCCGCAGTCTCATCAGATACACGTTTACATGGACTAACTTGCCTGAATTTTTAACTTTTATGACTTCTGTCGAGCCTGTGTTGGAGCGTGCAGTGTTGACGTCTCCCCCTCCCTGCCTGCTCGGTTGCTCCGCTCGGCTCGGCTCACTCCCAAGTCACGTGACCAGTCAAATCGCAGCCCGTGCGATTAGTGAATCGCGTTATAACATATCGCGAGATAATCGCAATTGCGATTAATCGTGCAGCTCTACTGAGGAAGTCCTCTGGACATTTCTTACTTAAAGAAACTGGTCCAGATGACACAGTTTAATGTTTTTGTTGTTATTTATCTGGATGATTGAGCTTACAACCTTTTATTTATCTCTGCAAGCCTTGAAACATAAATATGTCAATGAACTTTGATCCCAGTTTAGTGGGAATTTATTGCTAAGAAATTTTGAAGGTGAATAACTAAAAGCCATTAATTGAGTCTTTTGTACATTTAATTTATAACCAAAGTAACTGCCAATTTTTTACAAGGGTTCATTGAGGAAATATGTTGTCATTTAAGTATGTCAAATCTGCTTAAATATGGCCACCTGATCCTCACATTTATATTGATAAGTCTAATGGTTTCTGTCTGTATCAGCCATTATGCAAAGGTTAAATATACAGTACAGAGAGCAACACTCTTGTGAGCTGCATTGCAGTGTAATATTGTTTGAGAGATTGCCATCAATTTTTATTTGAGCTGATGTTTTTTTAGTGTCTGTTTGATGTTAGAAATTGTTGGATGCATGCCAAATTGTTCAAGCACATTACCGGTATATAAAAAAAACCAACTTACTAAAGGCCTGTTACCTTATCATGTTCTATATGATTCATAATATTAAAGAGCGTCTAATATTACTGTATTGTGTGCTGTCTTTGTAAAATAAAACCAGCTTGATCGATATGTATAAGCTGGGGTAGTATTTTCTCCAATCTTGCAAGAATAGCAGTCAATAACTTGTAATCAACATTTACCACTGAAATAGGCCTGTATGCTTCACATTGTGAGAGGTCTTTTCCCTCCTTAGAAATAATAGAGATGACTGCTTCCCGCCAGGTGGATGGCATCTTTGAATCTTTTAGAGCAGTATTGCATGCCTTTAGAAGGCTTGGGAACAGCTCAGTTCGAATTACTTTATACCAGTCTGCGGGAAAATCATCTGGGCCACGTCACTTGTTTGCCTTTAATCTAGAGATGGCACAATTAAGTTCATTCTCAGTTATTGCAGCTGTCAAGATTTTGTTATGTTCCTCAGAAACAGTAGGTAAATTAAGAGATTTAAGAAAGGTCTCAATTTGTTGTTCTATAAAAGTGGTTGAGTGTAATAATATGTAATACTACGGTAGTAGTTCTCAAATGAAATTTGTAACTCTTCTTGTTTGTATTGTAAAATAGAAAAAGGATTATTTATTTTGTATATTATCTGCCTTTTGTTTTTGTATCCTCCTTGCAAGAATTTTTGCATATTTGGGTTCAGATTCATAATATTTTTGTTTGATAAAAGTAATCTTTTTTTATTTTTCTTGGGTGTATACTAAGTTAATTTAATTTCTGATTTTCTTCATTTTAGTCAGCAAATTGAAACTTGGTTCCCTTTTATGTTACTCCTCATGAGCTTTAAGATTTATAAGTCTAACTTGTTTCATATTCTTAAACCAAGACATAATTTTCCCACAAATAACTTATTTTAAGGATTCCCACACCATGCGTGATGTCATGAGCGCTGCAGTATGGCCACACTGACAAGAGCTCCGCTTCGACTCAATCTTTTTTTGTTCCCGTTGTTTTTATTTAAACTTTTTTCTTTTTTTTTTTGTGCCTACACTGCACACCCATGCATGACCGTGATACACTTTTGGAGTTTTGTGTGTCGCTGCCTTTCCATCATGCCATCCTTCATTCAACCTTTATTTATACAGATTAATCCCACAGAGCCTCTTGCTATCATGGTTCAGTTCCCGGCTCTCCTCCAGCCTTGGGCTCAGGCTCCAAACTGTCATTGCGGTCGTCTTCATGATCCTCCACCTTCCTGCACGGGCCAAATTACGGACCCGTTCAGCTCTGCGGGGAAACCTAGGATGTTCTTGGATGTTTTCTGTCTGCTGGACCCGGTTCTGGAGGGCAGTCTGGGAGGGCAGCTGCTGTGGTCGTTATTACCATCAAGCTGCTAATGGGACCTGCTAACATGACTTGCTAACATTGCTAACAAGATCCTCCATCTGCTTGCACAGAGCGAACTCTATGGAGTGTTCGGTTCTGCTGGGAAACCTCTGATGTTCTCTTTCTGTCAGACCTGGTTCTGGAGGGCATTCTGGGAGGGCAGCTGCTGTGGTCGTTATTACCATCAAGCTGCTAATGGGACCTACTGACAAGACCTGCTAACGCTGCTAAGAAGACCATGCTGCTAACAGAACCATGCTGCTGAAAGAACCTCACTGCTAATCAAACCACACTGTAGATGTATTTCTTTTTCATTTTTGGCACCTTGTTTTTCTTTTTTTTGTGCTGTATGCTTTGGTATTTTCTTGTTTTTTGCCAAGTTGAGATGGTTATTCTCGTTCTCAGTATTTCATTGTTGCCCTTGTGTTGATTTTGCATATGACCAGTGGTGGGCCTCCGACCGCTAGGGAGCGCTATTGCGCTAATCCGCTTTTAGCGTAGCTAAATAATCTGTTAGCTTTACAGCGGATTGACTAAGTTTTATAATTCATAAGCGGATTTATGCTATTTTTATTTAAAATGCAGTACCGCTAATAACTATTTATCTATCAGTAAAAACGAAATAACGTATTTACGAGCAGCGCCGGATGTGGTCCGTCACAAAAAAGCGTCCCCCTCAGTCTCTTGGTGTGTGCTCTCTCTCTAGCAGTTAGCAGCCAGTGTGTTACTCTGGAGCCTTATTGCTTGTTTTCGAAGAGTCAGACGAAGACTTTTTAACATGGAGGGTGAACTTATGGATGTTTCTCAGGGCCTACGCGACGCGTCTGGATTTAAAAATAGAATTTCGCCACATTAGCACTCTTCAAAATGGCGTCCGCGACGGCCAAAGAAGCCAGGATTTTACAACAAAACACGGTAAAACAATTATTTCTTTGCTGAGAAAAAATATATTTCATAGCTGACGTTATAGCACAAGTTTTCTGAGCTTGAGAGTTTCACGAAATGGTCAAATCTGCTGGATTTAAAAAAAGTAGTTCACCATTAGGACTCTTCAAAATGGCGTCCGCAGGGCAGCAAACTTACATACTCAGGGAATCACAAGGAACTCAGGAGACAGAGGCAACAGGAGGAGACAATGCCAGGACAATGATAAACACAGAGATACAGACTTATTTTTGATTTGATGTTCATTCATTCATTTTAAAAGAACAATACAAAACAGTTTCATCAGATACAAGGATGAATAGACTTTTAGCTGAATGGATGGATGGATAGACAGTTAGCTGGATGGCTGATCTTTAACAAGTTCTAAAATCATTAAAATTTAACCTCAGCTTGTGCCTCTGACCCAACAGAACCTCCTTCAGCAGCAGAATCCTCTGTGGTTCTCTGACTTCATCAGTCTGCAGGACTTCATCAGTCTCTCTCCTGGTTCTGGAGGAGTTCTGACCCACTTTCCATTGTTGCTTCAGTTCTTTGAGGTTTCTGCTCAGCTCTCTGAAGGTTTCAGGTTCAGGTTCTGGACTCTGACTGGGCCGTTGATTTGATTTGATGTTTATTCATTCATTTTAAAAGAACAATACAAAACAGTTTCATCAGATACAAGAATACAAGTAGGATAAAATGAAAGGAGCAGAAAGAAGATGAAATCTTATTATATCTGCCCCTTATTTATTTCACAGTTTGTTCAACCAATGATAACCTTCAAACTACATCACAAAATGAATAACTCTACTTAATTTTTCTAACTGTAATACACAAACACACTAAGCTACATCATATATAGTTTTTGAGCAAGTCCTTTTTGACCTTTTTCTTAAATGTATACATTGGGCAGCACGGTGGCACAACTGGTAGAGCTGCTGCCTCTCAGCGAGAAGGTTGCCGGTTCAAATCCCGGTCCGGGGCCTTTCTGGGTGGAGTTTGCATGTTCTCCCCGTGCATGCGTGGGTTTCCTCCGGGTACTCCGGTTTCCTCCCACAGACCAAAAAACATGCTTGTTAGGCTGATTGGTGACTCTAAATTGACCCTAGGTGTGAGTGTGAGAGTGGATGGTTGTTTGGTGTGAGTGAGACAGGTCCCTCTTGTAAATGAGTCCCCGTGACTCAACGAGGCTAGCCTGTATAAATAAAGGTTGAATGAATGAATTGATTTTGCATTTTTAACATCACTCTCCAGAACATTCCACAATCCAACTCCCTGAATTGAGGTAGACCGTCCCTTTAAGCTGGTTCTGAATTGTGGTTTGATGAATATCTGTCCCTTTAAGATTGTAATAACTTTGTCTAAATTTCTTTGGATATTTAAAGGTAATGTGTTATTATGAGCCCTATACATAACTGATAAAATACTATATTCTACCAATTCCTGGAATTTCAATAAATTTAGCTGAAGAAACAAGGTGTTTGATGGGTGACTGAAATGTTTTCTGGTGATTACTCTTACAGCTCTCTTTTGTAAAATAAAAACAGGCTTTGTAATTGTTTTGCACGCTTTTCCCCAAACCTCAATACAATAGATTAAATGTGGAACAATGATTGTGTTATACAACATATACAGAGCTTTATCAATTAAAAAATCCCTGACTTTATATACAGGTACATGAACACACAGCATGACAATCACAAACACCTGGACAACAAAATGGAGGAGATAAGCAAGACAATTAACAGAGAGACCAGGGAGTGTAGGGATGGGGACCCATCACCTGAGAACAACATGCTTACAACTGTTATCTTGAAGTTCTAGGGTGTAGAGAGCCACAGAAACGGTTATGGTAGGCCGGATTTGGCCCACGGGCCTTGAGTTTGACACATGCGATCTAGTGGTACTAAAAGTAACAAAAGAAGAAAAAAAAACAGCCAAATATGTCAGCAGTTTAGCTAACAGACTTTGGAATGGGTACATTTTGTCCTTGTGAAACCTGTTGAAGAGAACCAAACTAAATACTCTGAAACTCAAACAACTTACTGTATAACAGTTCATGCACCGCTAGTTGGCAGTGTAGTGCAAATATTGCATAACTTGCTGCTACCAATTGTTGAATTTAATTAGCGGATTAGAATTAGCTTCCCCTAATTTTCATAAGACATTAGTGCTTTTGAAATTGCGGACCTAAATAAATTAATTAGTGCTTTAGAAATAGCAGAACTAATTTTTGGATTAGCGTTGCCCACCACTGCATATGACAAATGAACCAAACCTGTACCATTGCTGCATCAACTTCCCCCTTAAGCCCCCAGTATAGCTCTGCATACGTCCATACGCAGCTGTACGCACGTACTACACAGAGGTACATGCGTACCCCCGCAGGGCATGTACGTGCAAAGCTCAAATTTTACGACCGTGTACGCAAAAGCGTTGTCGCACAATAAACTGCCCGGCGCCGGACTGTTTTGTATGTGACACCAATGTATTAAATTCCCCTTCTTCGTCCTTGATCTGGCCTTTTCTTTAGTTTTTTTGCCGAAAGGCAAGTGATCGCTTCCTCCTCCGTTGACTCCATGACTGAAATGATGAGAAATGAACACATTTGTCACAAGCGAACTAAACTTGGGTCCAGCGTGGCTGCGGGAGATTCTGGAGATTTCCTGGTGTGATGGTCTGATGTGTGGGCTGCAGGACCAGACCTGCCAGTTGTTGTTTTTTACAGCTTTTTATTAACATATAAACACAGAACACTGCTGCGGCTGAATTGGCCAGCTCTCGTCTTTTTCCCCCCCGACCCGTCAATCAATTCAGTAGGTGTGTCAGCAAATGACCAATCAGCGACCTCAATTTGTCCCGTAGGTAAAAGCTCTGCGCTGCAGCTGCTCAAATGACGTCAAGAATTTGGTGCAAAAACGCGAGATTGTACGCGAGAATCTACGCTGGGGTGTGGGGCTGAATTGTCTGCGTACAGTACGCGTGTACGGACATGCGTACGGACGTACGCAGAGCTATACTGGAGCCTTTATTTGTGCGTATTAGTTTAAATCTGCAATATTTGGTCTAAAAACGTGTTTACGGTAACCCTATGGGTTGAACAGAGGAATTGCACCTTAATTTTCTTATTGGTCAAGGACTGTTCACTCTGACGTGTCTTGTACACTCTGACGTCACAAAAGTGGTTCAAGCAGAGCCAATCCCCTGCAGAGATGGAAGGTCCTCGTTGTAGTTCATACCTTATATGGAAGTGGTACATTGCACTCCGGAACAGCTCTGCAGCAAAGCATATTATAGTTTTCGGAATGGCACTAGTTATTTGTATATTTTAACCTATGTATTGTATGAATACTTTCCACGTCATCGAAACTATTTGGTTGTATTTGTTTTCTAATTGTGCGATGGACGAGCAATGCATGAATGCCAAGATGGGGCAGTGGTGTATAGGAGTGGGTTTGGGGTCCGACAGACCCAGGTTCGATCCCCGGTCACGGCATACCGTGTAGTATTATTTTCATTTTTTTCCCTAAAGCCTTTTGTTTTGGATAGATCGGGTGGGAATAGATAAATACATCTACCGGTACATATTTATTCTTTGTTGTTGCTTGCTGTAAGTTGTTTGCTAGAGTTTTAGTTTGTTTTAGTTTGTTGCTGGAGGGGGCGTGAACGCAGCACAACCACCCACCTCCTCCCCTCCTTGTCTCTCGACACTCCCATTTTCATGAGGGTTTTTGAATCTGGTCTGGGGGCGGAGCTACCATTTCACAGTGGGTTGAGTACCTCTTTAATACCTGGGGGAAAATATTCTGTGTAATTTTACCAACCTAATTTATACAAAGTGGGCAGAATTTAAAACGTATACTACTAGAACCACCTAACAGGGAAGCTGGTCCCACTCATGACTGAACTTCCATGTCTATATCAGAGGTCTATTAATACAGTCTTTGGTATAAACATACTAAATGTAGAGGTGAGGTTATGAAGTAGGAGAAGGGATTAAATAGTTTTTGGTCTAACTACATACCACTTAAGAACACCAGTGGCTACAAAATAGGAAGGAATGGTGTTGCAATTCAAGCTGTGGTGGGCCAGTCTCTGATTACACATTACTGAAGTAATTGGACTAGTTTTTCATTTTTGAGTTGACAGTGGAAACAAAGTTCACACGGAATGGAGTGCAAGTTTGCACTTTTCTTAATATCACTTTTGTCTCGTTTTGTTTGTGGATTGTTGTTGTCAGTTTGAAAACCACTGTGTGGGACTTTGTGGTTGGTTGCTGTATATTTATATATATATTTTTTTTAAAGAGCTGTGTCCACTCTTGCAGCCAGATCAGATGTTCAACTTTCTCCCTAAAATTTTGCACTGGTAGTTTTGTTTTACAGTTTTTTCAAAAGGTAACTTTTTCCTTATTTGAACAGGCATCATGATTCCTGTAATGGAATTCCGGCAGTTCACTGAACAGCAGCCAGCATTCAGAGTCCTGAAGCCATGGTGGGACGTGTTCACTGACTACCTGTCAGTCATCATGCTCATGATTGGTGTCTTTGGATGCACCCTGCAGGTCAGTAACAATGTGTCACCATGTTGTTTTTACCTAAATAGGGCCCTATTAAATCTGTTTTTTTTCCCTAACTCTGTCCCTTTTCATTTGTCTGAACTACATGTTTTATGATGTAGCCATATTTTTTTCACATTAAAGGTGTTGTATTGCCACGTTGTTTTGCATTATTGGTGTTTGGCGTATATCTAAGATCTTTTGCCATGCCGTTTGGCATATAGTTTAGATCAGTGGTTCCCAACTTATTTTCCTCAAAGCCCCGCACCCCTCATCCCCTTCTTACTTCCTAAACAATTCGAGCCCCCCCCAATACCTCGCTATTCCCCTCTTCCAAAGACTCATTCAGATTAATCTCTTTCTCAAAGTGATAAAATAATAAAGTGAATAGTTTCAAACTTGTATTGGTAAAAGGTATGGGCTGGACAATAATTTGATATCAATATACTGTACTTTTATTAACGGTGATATGAGTTTTAAGCACATTTTCAATATTTCAATATGATTACAACGATTCACTGACGCATTTCTTTTTCTGTTCGGGTTGATGCGGTCGCTTCAGTTTCAACCCGGACAGGAAAAGCTGCGACACAACTACGTAAGTAAATGGTGATGTAGACTACTAGGACAAATAGACCTAGTTTCCTTAAATGACTTGTTAAAATTTAATAGTTTTCTTTTGATACTATTTCTATAGGGATGCTCCAATCAGGTTTTATGCAGCCGATTCCGATACCGATCACCCATGAGTGCCGATCACTGCCGATCACCGATACCGATCAGATGGATTGACTGTAACTTTTTTTTTTCCATTTATAGATGGCCTCCCTTCTCACCTTATAGCCATCCTCTCACTCCAATATGTATTATTATTATTTTTTTATAGAGAGAAAGAAAAGAGAAAGTAAGACAACAAAACAACAATTATCCACAAAAAGAGCACAAGGCAAACACACCCAACCTCCGTCCGCAATCCTGCAACGCACATGACAGAACACAGCAACGAAACATACATGCATGAAGACTAATAATATTCATGACCTTTGTAGTTATACAACCTTGACCTTTGAAACGCGTCTCTGATCGCTCTCAGTAATGAACTTTTTGGGAATTATTCCTGAAGGGACAATAATACTTTTATTACTTTTACTTTGAATCGAACATTACAAATTAAGTCATCCAGAGACTTCTTTTAATTTGTGTTAATTCAAAGTCATCAATGAATAATTTGTGTTATTTGTATAAGCATTAGTGCATTTAATGTTTGATAGTCAAGGACTATTTAATTCAAACTGGATATTTTCTCAAAATGTTGTGCATGAAGGATTTCTCCTCTCGAACTTGCATGTGAAGATAAAAGGAACATTTTATATTTTTCATTTAGTTTGAAAACAGGACAACAAGAGACATTTTGTTTTTGTCCTTAAATAATCAAGATTAATTATATCTGTTTTTGCTATTATCATACAGTAGTAGGTTTCATATGTGATGCTGTAATGACGTTTGTCGTAATCAAACCAACAGATCAACAGTGTTGTTAATGAAGTTAAGACAGTTTTAATCAGCTTTTATCATGTATACTGGCGTCTTAAAACTAAACTTCTCATCTTTTCTGACATTTTAATCTAACTTATGCCTCCATTCTGTTGCTCTCAGTGGCTCCTGGCTCACACAGACCAATCAGAAAGAGCTACGTCTTTCTAGATCAAGTTAGCCTTAAAAGAGCTCTGACTTCCTGTTTTTCCTGGAGTCTGCGGATGAAACTGAAATGTGAGTTTACATCTAAGAACTGTTTGACGTCTGTCTAAACACCAATGACTCGTCATTCAGTTGGGACTTCATAGCACTTGCTAGTAGGGGTGTAACGATACACAAAACTCTCGAGACGAGACAAATTACAGAGTTCGCGAGAACGAGACGAAATTTTAATGTTAGTTCAAGAAAACTTCAAAGATCGGTTTTATGCCGCAAAAAGGCTTTTATTCTGTTTTAACATGTATTACAAACTCAACTGATGTCTTCATTTTACTGATTGAATCTCCTTAGACCTTAGAACGTTCAACTTTGTTTAAAAAAAATAGATATTCACGCAGGACTTTCCAAAAATTGAACATAAATATCCGCATCAGCACTGAATCTGCAGCCGTCACTCACCAGTGTTGCCAGATTGGGCGGTTCACCGCGATTTTCCTTCTGACTTTTGCGGGTAAAGAGTGCTTTGGGTGGGTGGGACTCTATCTGGCAACACCGGTCACACCGGTGTTTACACGCGTGTCTTTACATTCGGGGCAGCGTCGGGACCCTCCATCAATGTAGAGGCGTCTGCGGCACCGGGACCCTCCATCAGTAGTTGGGGCGTCTTCTATAGCAACTTCATCCGGCGAAGCCATGCTGTCCGTGACGCTGACTTGCTAGGGGCTCTGCTAGCATTAGCATTAGCGACTCGCGAGACAACGTTACCTCTCAACGAGAGATATCGCGGGAGTTTAATATTGCGAGATCTCGTACAACGAGATCTCGTTACACCCCTACTTGCTAGCTGTGAGTCCGTTTGTGAGCTCTAAGCTCTATTTTATTGAAATTCCTTCAAGGAATTTCTCATCTTGAAACATCAACCAGACGACCGTTACTTCAGTGGGTCAAAGGCAGGCGTGAGAAGCTGCAATCTAAACAGACTGACCTCTCCGGACTTCAAGGATCGATCCATTCTTGGTAGACCGTCAAAAGGTAACGAGTTGCTGATTGTTTACACACCGGACATCCGGTACGTCCATCTGGAGATCGCACGGGGAACGTGTCATATTCTGGTTATCAACATTCAAGATAGTTAACCCCCTCTTTTACTCCATTTCCCTCCTAAAACTTTTCTTTATCTCCTAAGCCAGTAAACTTTAAGTTTGTGCTAACAGAAAGTTTAATATAAAATATTTTACTTGTCCTGTTGTTTCTATGTTTGAATCTGTGAACAGTTAGTTATAGGAAATTCGATCGATCCAAACATGTACAAATGTGTGATGTAATTTAATGATTTGTTAATTAAATGATTCAGTTCATAAATTGACGTTTCATGTCTTTACATTCTCACCTCCAAGGCACAGAATTATAGGTATTAATCTAAAAAGAGAGAACTCGTGAATATTGATGATAAGTTTGTCAGGTGAAAACCTGATCGATCAATCTATCATCTGGAATATTGTACGGTCAGCAAAACTGACCGCTGCGATATCCCTACATA
>JBBPBX010036113.1:20891-31671 GCA_038048925.1 Garcialebias charrua | reverse complement strand
GCTGCTACGGGAGCCCGGATGTTCATGTGGGAAGCGAGTCCACATGAAAATGCATCTTTTCTTGAAATGAACAGCGTTGAGAAAGATCGCCTGGCTCCGCGGGACAGAGTGGTGTCAGGGTCATAAATGAATAGAACAATCATCCCGTGTTTACAATTAATTCTGACTGAACGAGTTGATGAACATGAAGCAGAGGTGAGGAGGTATTTTACTGACCTATAAAACAGCTCCAGAGCAAATGCTAATGTATAATCCTTTACATTAA
Source organism: Garcialebias charrua (assembly GCA_038048925.1). Lineage (NCBI taxonomy): Eukaryota > Metazoa > Chordata > Actinopteri > Cyprinodontiformes > Rivulidae > Garcialebias > Garcialebias charrua. Next base: position 31,406 of record JBBPBX010036113.1, on the reverse strand, counting down.
CAACAGTTTTGAGCAGCTGTTAGATTAAATGCTTGTTAAAAAAAATATATGAAACAGTTTAATGTGCAATGTATTTAAATAAGAAAATAAGATGAGTTATTCACTTTTGTTTACTTACAGATAATTATTGTTTGAATTGATTGTCTCAAAAAGGGCAGACAAAATAAGATTTTTTTCTTCTTTCTGCTCCTTTTCATTTTATATATATATTTTTCACTATATATTAGGGGTGCGAATCTCTGTGTCTGGTGAATCGATTCAATTCTGATTTTTGGTGTCACGATTCGATTCAAAATCGATTTTTGATTCAGAAACGATTTTTCTATTAAAATTGTCATAAATTTAGTTTCAGTTTTGTAACTGACAAGCTGAAAAGAATAAACAACAATGTAAACAAATAGAACATTTATTTGAAACAATAATTTTAAACTGAAAACATTAAACAACAAAGTAAACAAATAGAACATTTATTTAAAACAATAATTTTAAACTAAAAACATTAAACAACAATGTAAACAAATAGAACATTTATTTTAAACAATAATTTTAAACTGAAAACATTAAACAACAATGTAAACAAATAGAACATTTATTTTAAACAATGGCCCTCATTCATGAACCGTTCGTACGCACAGATTTGTGCTTAAACTGTGCTTACGAGTGATTTAGGAGCATATGTGGCATTCAACAATGTTCACGTATCCTACGATTTTTTTCAGATACGAACAAAATCTACGTGTGGTCCGGACCTGTCGTATATTTTACGAGCGGTCCGTCTGCTGTCATCCAGACAGCATTACTCCACAAATAACTTCATATTTCGTTATTTAGGAAATGTTTAGAGTTTAAAAAAGTCACGCACCACAATTGTTTTTGACAATAGGTTCTGTTTGAAGTCGAATTATAATTTTAAATGTAATAATGACTAACGGATTAAAGTATTTAAATGAAAATCAATTTGTTATCAATGCCGTTTTCTAACACTACAATATTAATATGAAGATCTCAAACTGAAATCAACTTAAACCATGAATTAATTTAAGTTTAATTTGCCGCAGTATCGCAGACTTCGGTAAGCCAGACTTTACACTGACTTCCTCCAGTTGCCATCATAGCTCTGAGTTGGCTCAGTCAGTAGAGCACTGGCTCGCAGTTCCGAAGGTCATGGGATCGCCTCCCGTGGGACAACGTTTTTATTTTTTTTATTAATTCATTCCAGATTTAAAAAACACAAGAAAACTATTTACAATACAACAAGAAATAAAGCATAAAGCCTTTTTAATTTGGAATGAATAAATAATCTAAAGTAAGAAGGAAAAAAAAAGAATCATACCTTGTGGGACTCGATCCCACGAGGTGTAGAAAAAAGGTTAGGAACAGCTAACAGTGCAATGCTTTAACCAGTAAGCCACCAGTACGCATGCATGTTTCGAGGTCCACATTTATTATAAACAAACTTTCTTTGGTTTTAGCTGGTCATTTACTTCCATGAGTGACGCTGCTAATAAGGACAGATTTTCTTTTCTTGTCCTCAGAGACCACAGAACTTCATCCTCCGCACCGGTAGAGTTCTTCTTTTTTACTTTTCGCTGTCATTTTATGAACGTACACGTTCTGCCTCTGAGGCAGGAAACGTAGCCTTATATGGCGTTTTGAGGGGTGGGAATTATGTAAATAAGCTCACGCGTGCACGCGCAGCTGGGTAGAACAGGTGGGATCCATCAACTTTAAGCAGCCCGTTTACACGCTTTTCCTGTGGATAGAAGAGTTTGTTGGATCTGACGTGGCATGTTCTTACGAACGCTTCTTAAGAACAAATGTGGGAGAAACGTAGGATAAGAATACGAACAGTTTCATGAATGAGGGCCAATAATTTTAGGTTCCTTATTGTATCAAATTTTTTGCATCGTTGGATATTTATACCAAAAATAGGAACAAATAATACAGGAATGCATTAAATTCTGTAACTTAAATAACCAGTACTGTATTAGGTTAGCTTTTTGCTCTGTTACTTATAGAAGATTATTGTTTGAATTGATTGTTTGAACTTGTTTTGTTTTTGAAAAAAGGGGCAGATAAAATAAGATTTCTTCTTCTTTCTGCCACCTTTCATTTTATGTATTCTTTCATATACTATGAGATATGGTTTTATTTTCTTTATCTTTTGGGTTTTAATGTAAAAAAAAAAAAAAAACATAGATTTTGGGGCTTTTAGAATTGATTCTGAATCGCCAGGACTAAGAATCTAGATTCTTTAAAAAAAGTTTAAAAAAAAATCCTGTACCCCTACTATATATGTTATTGTTTTTTGTATTTTTATTATAAAATGAATAAATTCAATAAATAAATAAATGGTATTCTTATATTGCTCCCGGCCGTGGAAAAAATAAAATAAAATTGGAGCTGTTTTAAACCCACTTGAACTAGCTGTCAGCATATTAATTAGGTTAATCAAAAAGCCATCAGCAACGGGTAAGATATTATTTGTTCATAACTTTACACACAACCCCATTTTAGAGTGGACGTTTTTTCTTTTTTGTTTAATAAAAGTTGCTTCCATTAGAAAACGTCTGATTGTTTTGCAGCTCGATGAGTTTCACACGAGCGACGTCCTTCTTTTTCTCGTCATCGACTCCGCGTTGAACTCGTCGTGTTGCCTCTTCGTTAACCCCGTCTTTTTATTATTTAAACCTTTACGATTTTGTTCTGATCACTAACATCATTTCTGGACTCCTGTCGTCAACCCCTCGGTCGTCCGCTCGGCCACAGACGTTTTAATGAACCCTTTGACAAACAGCACAGAGCAGATGAGGTTTAATCATCATCGTGTCGCTTTGCGCAGCTGTAAAAACGAGAATAAAACCGCTGCTGAAGCGCTCCGTGCACACCGAGCTGCACCGGCCACGAGGAGCTACAAAGAAAAGGAGTTTGACTTCAAATAAAAATTAAATAAAAAAAGGCCTTTGATGTGAGAGTTGATGATTTGGAAAACAGGCAGGTCCTGCCTCCTCGTTTCGGCTCGGTCTTAATAAAACCGCATTCGGCTCGGAGTGCTTCGGCTGGCACAGATGAAACGCCACAAGTTGATCTACGATGGCCGACGTTGCGACTCGAACAGTTTAAACAGCTTCTCTGGTTGTTTGGAGGTTTACGTGTCCGACTGAACGGCTGCTCGCGTGTCATTTCATTCTTTTGATTGAGAACGTAAAAAAAAAAAATGTAGCAGTTGATGAGAAGCTGAACAGTCTGGATCCGGAGCCAATAGAGATTCACTCAGATGTGTTAAAATGCAGACAGGACAGATCTTTCTTATTTAACGGCTTTAAACGCGTGGGTTATTACCAGTGGCGGCCTGTGAAATGTCCACCAGGGGGGGCTATTTCTCCAAAATGATTCCCAAGTTCAAATAGTTTTTTTTTTAAATCAAATGCAGATTAATACAAGGTCAACAGAACAATTAAATGCTCAGGATGAGAAGAGCCAATTTGACTCACTAAAACAACAAAGAACAAACAAAAAAATATATAAATAAATAAATTATATATAAATTATAGAAAGGAAAATAAGTGAGATTAAAATATTTCTGCATTTCTACTTGCAAGAGGCTTTGTTTTCATTCTCCAGATCAATACAGTGTTAAGAAATAGTAAAATACAAGTGACATTTAGTATATAAAATTATTAATGTTTGATAATTTTTTATAAGCAAATCAAAATAAATGTAGCCATCAGAGTCCAATACTGTACAATAACATGCGCTGGCAACTAGGGGTGTAACGAGATCTCGTTGTACGAAATCTCGTGATATTAAACTCCCGCGATATCTCTCGTTGAGAGGTAACGTTGTCTCGCTAATGCTAGCAGAGCCCCTAGCAAGTCATTGTCACGGACAGCATGGCTTCGCCGGATGAAGTTGCTATAGAAGACGCCCCAACTACTTTTAAATCATTGGTTAGGCAGCATTTTGGATTCACAATAGAAACGATAAATGGCGAAAGAGCAACAAACAAGACACGGACAATATGTAAGCACTGCAAGAAAATTTTACCGCACACCGCTGCTAACACTAGCACGATGCAAAAATCTCGTCTCGTTCTCGCAAACTCTGTAATTTGTCTTGTCTCGTCTTGTCTCGAGAGTTTTATGTATCGTTACACCCCTACTGGCAACCTAACTCCACAAACAAACAAAGAAAAAAAAACTCACCAGTTGCCACTTTTAGAATAAACAGTCAGCTGAAGGCTTTTATCACAAACAGCCATCTAAAATTTGAGAGGCATATCAGTCAGAAAATCAAATAGACATTAGATAAAGGGCTTTCAATGATTTAAAACCTACCTGAGCAAGCCTGCTTGAGTCACTGACTGCACGGCTAATTTTCTAGACAAAAAATAAAAAAAAATAAAAATAAAAATAAATAAATGGCTGAAAACACACCATCGGTAGGTAGAGCTCACGTTGGACGTGTTCAGGGCGGTGAAAACTGCGCCCAGCATCTTCCCATTGTTTTGTATCGTCGTGGAATAACTGCGCATGTGCCATTTATAACGAGAGTCTATGCATAAGATTCATGCGCCCTCAGAACAGGAAATACGTCACCAATCAGAAAACGTTTTTGAAATAAACAATATAACTCATCGTTACTCATAAAATATTTATCCTACACAACTAAAAACATATATGCATATATTTCAAAATATTTTTATTTTATTATTTCATTTTTATTAATAAAAAAATAAATAAAAATTCTTTAATGTAAAATGGTCCAGAAGTTTCAGTGGGGCGGCGCCCTAGCACTCCCTGTTGGCCGGCCGCCCCTGGTTATTACGCTAACACAACCTCCAGGTAACAGTTCTGAGCTGGTTTCTGTGATCCACCTGCGCAGGAGGAGGAGGACAAGCCCAGCCTGGACGACGACGTCCTGCTTGAGGAGGACCTGGAGGCGGGCTACGAGGCCGAGGAGGACGAGGACAATGACGAGCTGTACGAGGAGGAGGAGGAAGAAGAGGAAGAGGAGGAGGAGGCCAAAGAGAGCACCAAGAGGAAGATTCTGCGTCTGGTGGCAGAGGTGGCTTCCAAGGTGAAGGAGGTCATCGGGAACCTGATCACCACCGCGGGCAAAGTGGTGGTCACCGTCCTGCTGGGAATGACAGGTGAGACTTCCCTTCTTTTTTTTTGTGTTTGGTGATAATGTTTTTACTTGTATGAGTACTTGTCTTTGTGTGTCTGTTAGCAAAATATCTCATGAACCACTGGATGGCTTTCAAAGAAACTTGCAGAACATAATTGGCAGCACGGTGGCACAACTGGTAGAGCTGCTGCCTCTCAGCGAGCAGGTTCCCGGTTCAAATCCCGGTCCGGGGGCCTTTCTGGGTGGAGTTTGCATGTTCTCTCCGTGCATGCGTGGGTTTTATCCGGGTGCTCCGGTTTCCTCCCACAGTCCAAAAACATTAGGCTGATTGGTAACTCTAAATTGACCCTGGGTGTGAGTGAGACAGGTCCCTCTTGTAAATGAGTCTCTGTGGCTCAACGAGGCTAGTCTGTAGAAATAAAGGTTGAATGAAAAATAAATTGACATGCATCTACAACTGCTTAATATTTGGAGTCAACCTGATTCAAGATGGCCGACACAGCCAGCTGACACGCAAGATTACAAAAACAACTTTAACTCAAATAATTGAAAACTGCGGTTTCACTCAAAACTGGCGTCGTGTAGACGGGTCAACATGGAAAACACTGATCAGTGTCAGAGGTTTGGCCTAAAATGAAATTTAGACCATCCGTCCATCCAACCATCCATCCATCCATCCATATATCCATCCAACCAACCATCCATCCAACCATCAATCCAACCATACATCCAACCAACCAACCATCCATCCAACATCATCCATTCATCCATCCAACATCCATCAAACCATCCATCCAACCATCTGTCCAACCATCCATCCATCTGACATCCATCCATATATACATCCAACCATCCATCCAACCAACCATCCAACCATCCATCCATCCATGCAACCATCCATCCATCCATCCATCCAACCATCCATCCATGCAACCATCCACCCAGCCATCCATTCATGCAACCATCCATCCAACCATCCAACCATCCATCCAACCATCCATCCAACCATCCATCCATGCAACCATCCATCCAACCATCCAACCATCTATCCAACCATCCACTCATCCACTAATCCATCCATCCATCCAACCACCCACTCATCCAACCACCCAACCATCCATCCAACCATCCATCCAACCATCCAACCATACATCCAACCATCCATCCATCCAACCACCCACCCATCCAACCATCCAGCCATCAAACCACCATCCAACCATTCATCCAACCATCCAACCATCCATCCAACCACCCATCCAACCATCCAACCATCCAACCATCCATCCATCCATCCATCCAACCATCCATCCATCCAACCACCCACCCACCCATCCATCCATCCATCCAACCACCATCCAACCATCCATCCATCCATCCAACCACCCACCCATCCAACCATCAAACCATCCAACCATCCATCCATAACTGCTTCTTCCTTTCTGGGTCGCACTGGTGCCCATGTCCAGCCATCACTGTGTGAGAGACGGGGGACACCCTGGACATGTCCAAGTCCATCACAGGGACACATAGAGAAAAACGACCATTCACTCTCTCACTCACACCCAGGGTCAATTTAGAGTTACCAATCAGTCTAACATGCATGTTTTTGGTCTGTGGGAGGAAACCGGAGTACCCGGAGAAAACCCACGCATGCACGGAGAGAACATGCAAACCACCCAGAAAGGTCCTCAGCTGGGATTTGAACCAGCGACCTTTTTGCTGAGAAGCGGCCGCTCTAACTGAGCCACCGTGCTGCCCCTGGTCGTATACTCTGCAAAGCAAATAATAAAAATAAAAACCTCAAGGCGAGGGGAGAAAATCTTCCTTTTTTTCATGTTCCATCCTCATTTTCTGTGAACCAGCAGCGTTTGGTGTTTCCACTTTGGATGAACTCTCCCAAACGGTAGCTTTATTTTGAAATGATGAAGATTGTTTTTTTACACAGTTTGTAATTGCTGACACGCAGTTTTATCTGAGCATGTTATGTTCAAGCGGACTTCGTGGAAATCTTACGGTGTTTAACAAATTAAAAGACGAAACAGGATGAAATTAATCCCAACGAGAGCGAAGATGTTTCTTTTTCCCTGTGGATGGTTTGAACGAACGTCGCTCTTCTTCCTGTTCCTGCAGGGATCATGCTGCCCTCGCTGACGTCTTTTGTTTACTTCTCCATCTTCCTGTTCCTGTGCACCTGGTGGTCCCTCTGCCGGACCTTCAACACGCTCATCTTCAGCTGCATGTGCGTCCTCATGGCCATCTTCAGCGCCGGACACCTGGTGGTCCTCTACCTGTACCAGTTCCAGTTCTTCCAGGAGTCCATCCCACCGCAGGACAGCTACATCAGGTCAGGAACCAGGACGCCGTCCACAGAAACAGTCCGATTACTAAACTGTCAAAACCTGGTCAGGTCAGCCATCTTTACTGCGAGTTTGTTTAAACGGCGACAAATATTTACTTTCGTCACAAACAAGAAGGTGAATCAGGGATGAGGGGAGTGAAGCTGGAGTGAAGGCGTTTGGACATCGATGAGAGACGCCGAGGTTTTATGCTCTCCGGTAGAACCGTCGTGTTTTATTATGCATGAGCGAGGACACTCTGAGCTTCCTGCGGTCGGAGCGGCGAGACTCTGCGGTCGGAGCGAAGCCGCGCTGATGTAAAGAAAAGAGTTGAAACTCAAACACAGTGAAGGAGTTTCTCTCAGCCGCAGGACTCGTTTAGATCACGTCAGCATGACAGTAGAGTCGAGAGTTTTCTATAAACTTCAGGTCTGACTCACTATGAGCTCCTTATTTATTTATTTATTTGTTTATTTATTTATTTATTTTTCCAAACACAGATGAATCCTATTAATGCGTCTTTGACGTTGATCTGAAATTTTCCACGTTTAAAAGTGTAAAATCAAAACTGCATGACGTAAAGCAGCGTCACAAAAAGAAACAGCTAATAATGTTAAGCTACAGCATTATCTATATTTAAATAACAATAATATATAATATAATATCATAAAATCTAACTTTTTTTCCACTTTTTTTTTCAAATTATTCTGATTATTTTTGGCTGAGGTTTCATTTCATGACGTGAAGAAAAGATATTCATGTTTAGGATCTCAGTTTTGTTTTTATTACTCATATACATGTAAAAGTATGTTTTTATTTTATTTCAGGAGCTAATATGTATATACAGTAATAACAATCATAATTATAATATGTAAATGAACATTTATTGAACGTTATTTTTATTTTTTTTGCAACAAATACATTTTTTATACAAAAATTAACAACTTTCTGCTCTTTAGGCAGAAAAAATTCTAATGACTAAAAATGACGAATACTCATAAATATCCATCCATCCATCCATCCATCCATCCATCCATCCTCTATGCTTATTCATAGTCGGGTCGCCAAGGCAACAGGTCCAGGAGACAAACCCAGACCTCGCTCTCCCCAGTGATGCTTTCCAGCTCCCCCTGGGGGACCCCAAGAGGTTCCCAGGCCAGAAAAGATACACATCCCCTCCAGTGACTCCTCCACCTGAGGCAAAGTCTCTCCTCTGACCCGTTATTTCCCAATAAGATACAAAACTGTTCATTTGAAACAAGTAAAAAAAAAAAGTTTATATCGGTTCAAGTTCAAACTGTTTACTGTTGTTTGACCTGATGCATATAAAAACACAAGATATTGTAAAAAGATAATGCATAACTTTTTATGGACATAACGTTAAGGAGTCTTTTTAACAGCCAAACTGCCAATAATAATAATAAAAACTTTAAAGCCAAGAACGATGCAAAATATGACATGCATATAAAAAAAACTACAAATTTAGTTTACATTGTAAACTGTAAATTAAAAACTTCACAAACTGCAACTACATCACCCAAGTTTCACAAAACCTTTCTTTTTCTTCTGCACTATGAAGAGACTAAATTAAAATACAGTTGATCTCATTTGCAGTAGGGGTGCAGGAAAAAAATCGATTTTTTAAAAGAATCTAGATTCTTAGTCCTGGCGATTCAGAATCGATTCTAAAAGCCCCAAAATAAAATATATATATATATTTTTTTACATTAAAACCCAAAAGATAAAGAAAATAAAACCATATCTCATAGTATATGAAAGAATACATAAAATGAAAGGTGGCAGAAAGAAGAAGAAATCTTATTTTATCTGCCCCTTTTTTCAAAAACAAAACAAGTTCAAACAATCAATTCAAACAATAATCTTCTATAAGTAACAGAGCAAAAAGCTAACCTAATACTGGTTATTTAAGTTACAGAATTTAATGCATTCCTGTATTATTTGTTCCTATTTTTGGTATAAATATCAAACGATGCAAAAAATTTGATACAATAAGGAACCTAAAATTATTGTTTTAAATAAATGTTCTATTTGTTTACATTGTTGTTTATTCTTTTCAGCTTGTCAGTTACAAAACTGAAACTAAATTTATGACCATTTTAATAGAAAAATCGTTTCTGAATCAAAAAATCGATTTTGAATCGAATCGTGACACCAAAAATCGGAATTGAATCGATTCTCCAGACACTGAGAGATTCGCACCCCTAATTTGCAGTACTAATGATAATAATAATGACGTGTCTTTCCAACGTTGTTTCTCTGCAGCTGTGTCACAGGAGCTGCTGTCTTTTTGTCCTTGGCGTCGCAGTTTTATCGATTTCTCTCTTTTTCATTTGAAAGCTGTGCCGCCGTGTGTCAGGAATTCAGCTATTTACAGCAATAAATGGCTGAAACCTCCTGGAGCGAGGCCCATGTCCTCGCCATCCCTCAGCTGCCTCTGACGGCAGATGAGGTGGTCTTTAGTGGTGTCGTTAGCTGGAATGGACTCCTCAAATTATCTGTAAAGACAGAAATAGTGAGGATTTTTACACCAAGAAATGGGCTGGAAGTTCATCTTTTTTATGGTAACATTTCTACCTTTTATTTTATTTTTTTATTTATTTTATTCTAGATAGCTTTGAATGAAAACACAGATTTTCTGGGAGAATAAACTCCAGTTGCTGATGATTATCATCCGTGTGGTCATGTTCTTGCGCAGGTGTCAGAGAACAGATCTAACGCTTCTGTGATGAGTTCAGCAACAACACAGTGATGTTTTCTGGCAGAAAACGTGCAACACACTTCTTTTGAACGTGTTCAAGTGATGGAGCTCTGCGACTCTGTTGACCTTAGCAGGACATTCTGGAGACTCCTTCATAAATGCTGTTTGCTAACAAACTGCCAGCAACTGCAGCTCATTGAGACCTCAGATGTATAGAAAATATGTTCAGCGGCTTCTTTTTCCTTATTTGGCTTCCCAGATATGGATAATACTAAGTACTTTTACCATTTTGGATATAAAATATCTCTAAAAAGATTTTGGAAGCTCCTC
>JBBPBX010036113.1:0-16043 GCA_038048925.1 Garcialebias charrua | reverse complement strand
AAGAAAAAAAGAACAAATTTTATAAATAAAAAAAAAACGGATTGGCTGGAGACAGAAAAAGAGTCAAAATCGCAATTAATTTGAGAAGTGATGGAGACATAATTAAGGAATTTTATGACTAAATTACAACAAATAAAATGTGCTTATGATTTGCAGGAATGTTGTGATTTATTTGCTGTTATGCAAAAGTGCCTCTAAGTACCAATTCAGTGTGATTTTAATGTCAACATCAATTTATTTACTGTATATAGCACATAAAAACAACAAAAGCTGACCAAAGTGCTTTACAATTCTGCGGTCTTTCAATGATCAGGTGAACTTTTCCACAGTGTGGCAGCAGCAACTGCAAAATTTTAAGAGAGTTCAAATATTTGCATGAAGAAAATCTTGACTAAAACAAATCGTCTGCCCGCCTGTTTTGTCTCTGCAGAGTTTTTGGCATCTCCCCCATCGTCCAGACCAACTGCTCCTACACGTGGAAGCTCATTGTGAGCCCGGAGCGTAAGTGGTACCACTTTGTCAACCCCATCATGCTGCTGATCCTCTATTACACCCTGGCCACACTCATCCGCCTCTGGCTGCAGGAGCCCATCGACCAGCTGATGGTGAGCATCACCGGGTCGGGATATTTTTAGTTTAGAACATCAGTTCAGTATTATGTTCAGGTTTGAACGTGCTCATTGCTGATTGCTGCATCTTTTAGATTACAGTATTTTACATATAAAGGATGAGAAAAACACACCAGCTTTTTAAAAATTAAGTTGTGGTTGTTAATCAAAACATTTGTTTTATCAATTGAAATTACTTAAGTTTTATGATTTGGTGGACTACAATATTCTCTTACTTATGTACAAAGCTCAGAATCACATACTACCATCAAACATTCAAGCGTATTTTGTAAAAAGCAATACTGTAGTTGTTATAATCTAAAGGGAGCGGATATTTTTGTAAAACCGAAGAATAGAACCAGTTTAAGGGGTAGGTCTACTTCAACACAGGGAATATGTTTATGGAATAGTTTGGATAATAATATTAAAAAAGAGAAGTCATTATTTATATTTAAGAAAAATATTAAGAATACCGTATATTGTTGATAAGATACATATAATTTAGTTAAAGGCGGGGTGACATCATGTTTGAACTTTTCATAAAATGTCTGATAATTCTCAATCAGGTCATCCAGATGACCTGATTGAGAATTATCAGATTTGATACCTGGATTATTGAGCAGGAACTTCCTTTTCATAAAATGGCTCAACATATATATCTTTTATCATTCAACTATGTTAGTTTTTGCAAACAAAATGATAAATTAATGAAAATTCCTTTCAAAGTGAGATTAAAATTAAAAACCGCGTTTCTCTCTGAAAAATCCGACTACACGCGAATGCAACATTTGTGACGTTGCGAGGAGAAATCTTTAGAACGCCCCATATAAATATTCATGGCGAAAAAGAAATAAAACAACAAAATTATCAATCTAAGTTCAGATTTGAGCTATTTGTCTTCAGTTTTGGAAGCAGGAAGTTAGATGAGCAGAAACAGCAGGTTCTAATTTAGGTCTGCACCTGTATGTATTTGACTCTTACCTGTTCAGGAAGCAGGGAGCTCAGTCCGAGGGGGGGCAGCTTTATTTATTCCATTTTTGACGAATGTCTTACATCTTTTGGGAAAGTGAAAAGGCTCACTTGTTCACTGATGATATTAGAACACCCAAATGCAACATAACCGGCATTTTTCAAGTTGTACAAAAAAAAGGCGATCTGGATGAGAATGAATATGCGTTAATGGCAGACGAAGACTGACGGTCCTGCTCCCTACGTCACAAATGTTGCATTCGCGTGTAGTTGGATTTTTCAGAGAGAAACGCGTTTTTTAATTCTCACTTTGAAAGGAATTTTCATTAATTTATCATTTTGTTTGCAAAAACGAACATAGTTGAATGATAAAAGATATATATGTTGAGCCATTTCATGAAAAGTTCAAACATGATGTCACCCCGCCTTTAATAATGAACCATAAATGAAAATTTGTGATAAGTTATGTATTTTGTTGTATTATTTATAGATGTTTGTTGCTTGAATTGATTGTTTGAATTGCTTTTTGTTAAGAAGGGGCAGAAATGATAAGATTTCATTCTTCTTCTGCTGCCTTTCATTTTATAGTTATTTTTATTTTCTTTGTTTTGGAATTGTGTTTTTTAATTGAAATGAATAAATATTTAAACACACACAAAAAAACTAAACACAATCTTTGCAGTACACACAGAACAGACTGAGGTTGATGAAGGAGGAGTATGCTGTTGGGTTCCTTGTCCTAATGTGTTGTCATTCAGCTGTCACTTCCTGATTTCAAACTGCCCATTAACACCCACTCCCTGGCCACCCTTGTAAATGCAGGAAACAATTAGGCGAGGGCAAGACGGAGGAAGAGCCAGCTGATCGTATTATACGCAGCTTAATAATGACAGCAGATTATCACCTCCTGCAAAACGGCACGTGCTTTAACAATTTGTCCAACGGTTTAACTCCAGTTTGCTGTGAGAAACCAGAACGGACGCTACAAATGACACCTTCAGAGCAGCCTAAACCACAGACCGTGAGCTGAATTAAACAGACGGACAGGTGGCCGATTGAGAGGAGAAGCCTGAGGATTCCTGAACAGTCGATCCACCGGGAGAGAGTGATGCATTAACAGAGACATTGTTGGTCTAACAAGCAGCAGGAAAAACATTGTGACACTTTAAGGAGGGGGACATTGTTTAGCAGGAGGGCTGCAAAGCAACTGCCATATTTTCCGTCGTACATGTCGCACTGCCGTATAAGCTGCATCCGTCCAAATATGTTTAACAAAGTGGAAAAAAAAACATAAATAAGTTGCTTCGTCGTATAAGTCGCATCTATTATGTGTCACCGCTGACATGTCAAGTTTGTTACGCATCACTGCTGACCACCTGGAAATGTGGGCCGGTGTTGTGCCAAAAATTGATTGGCTGCCAAATGATGGCCACAGGAGCATGCACAGGAGGAGTTTAACAAGATTAACACTTAAAAACAATTATTTGTTTGCTTGGCATAGTAAAGGTGTGTCTCAGTCTAACTTTTACTTAATAAATGCACGTTAATGGTCAAATTGGCTGCATTGCACCGGGGCGGCACAGCGAAATGAAGCTGATTTAACTGTTGCTCCAGGCATGATCCTGGAGCTGGACGAAGGTGTCAGACTATGGCAAACCGATTGTGTCATTAATAGCTACTTTTTTTTTTTACCTATTACATGACACAACGGCATGCCATACTACTCAAGTGCCATCTAGCAGCTGAAAATGGTAGTGTTCAATATTTTCACTGTCGGAATGAATGAAAACAGTCATATCTCAGCCAAAATTTGGTTTATAAATATGGGATTAAAAACTAAAATACCGGTAAGTTGCTTCAGTGTATAAGTTGCAGGGCATGTAAATTATGCAAAAAACCTGTGACTTATAGGCTGGAAAATACGGTAAACTGTTGACTGTCTTTTGTATTGGTATCCAGTCTTGGTCCTCGGGGGCCACTGTGCTGCATGTTTTACTTGTTTCCCTGATCTTCAGCAACACATTCATTTAAATCTGATGTGTCAAGTCAGAGAAACGTCTAAAACATGCAAGATGGTGACCCTCGAGGACGAGGGACCTCATGTACAAAGACCCGTGGCTTTTCAACTGAAACATGGCATACGCTTAATTTGAGAAAACGACGTACGCACAAATAAACCCAGATGTATGAAACCGTGCGTACACATGGATCTAAGAATACTTCCTTTGTACATCTCAATCAGTGTGGAATTGAGCGCACATGAGGGAATACCCAACTCCTCCCTTGACATGCTTCCATTTAAACATGCCTCACACCTGAGGAATCTCCTCTCTGCACTATCTTAAAGCGTGTCCACACACGGGAACGAGAGGAACTCCACAGAATGTGAGTTGCAGACGCTTCTAAATGAGGTTGAGTCTTGTAGAAACATCCTGTTTGGCACGCTGTCCTCTGGCATTAGCTCTAAGAGGAGTGAGTGGGACAATGTGTGTGAAGCTGTAAATGGTCAGAGCAGCGCACGCCTGCAGAAAAAAAAAAAAAAAAAAATGGTCGGACAATACGATTAAGTTAATTTATTCACACAGAAACCTCCCATCACACATTGTACCAGCGTGTAGTCTGTTCCAACCATGCTGTTCATTAGAATGAACGAATCATGTGCTGAACCAGGCCGCAGTGTTGGTTAGTTGCTTTTGCACATCACTTGTAATTTGAACATTGATTGAATGAAAATTCTTCCTGTTAACATAAACTTATTCATCCCGTGATGGTGCTTTTAGAGCAATGTGTGTGCAGTCGATGTCTCCGATTATGTTAGGAAAACCGTCTGTCGCGGCAGATTGTGCTTTAACAAAGTTGGCCTGTTCAAAGGCATTGTAGGGAATCTGATATACCTTTATGTTGTATGGATAATTCCACTCCACACAGCTGGCATGGCTCGGCTCTGAGTCGACTGGCACAGTCCTGATCGGTCTGCCAGTTCCCCCTGTTGCTGAGAACTGCACTGTGGTCAGCAGCTGTATGTGCACGGGCAGCGCATGGCTCCCCGCTGTGTCACACTCCAAGCACAGTTCTCTAAACTAAACACCTGATGAGCCAGTTGTCATCGTGGGCCAGAAAATCCTTTCTTTCTCTAAATACACGCTCTCTTCGCCTTGCGCCATTATATCCTATATATCCTCCAATAAGACTAAACCCGTTGCTGTTAAAAGTATTTTCTGTACCACTTTGTGCATGTTTTTATATACACTCATTTAATTTCATACATGTGGCGGTATTAATTGTTAATCATGTGTCCGATGTGTACAATAACAGTTGTCACATCATTAATGGTTACTCAGCATCACCTCTAAGTGCCAGACCAATAACCATAGATGTCCCTGAACAGGAAGACTCAGTTGCTATCTCTGTCCCAGACTGGAAGTAAAACACAAAGAGTAAGAAAAAAAGAACAAGTTACTAAGATTATAAGTTTAACTTAAAAAAAGTTAAAGGGGACCTCAGATGTATTTTTTAAATTTTTATGGTATTTCTGTGGGATATCCAGACCCTATTCCTTCAATTTAATGCACAAAATAATTATTAGATAATCAATTATACCCTTTTTAATTCTGCCATTTTTAACTTTCGTTTTGAACGACCGGTTTCTTGAAGTCCACGCCCTTCAACGATCTGTTCACGCCCTCTGTAACAGCCAGTATCTGTAATGTGTTGTTGTTTTAAAATTAGCTCTTTTTTTATTACTCATTTGACTTACTGTTAGTGTTAGCTTAAGATAACTTACCGAAACCCGTCTGAGCGCGCCGCAGTTTGCTGCTCCTTTTAGCATTAGACCACCCGAATCCGAAGCTAATGTTAGCTTGTTCCTCTTCCGGTTTTCGCCAGCTCCGCTCGTTGCACGCGATGAGATTTTGGGAGTTATCGCTGTTCCAGTGAAGACAACACAAAGTTCACCAAGTGTCTCCCGTAAATTAATCTGTAAGGAGAAGGTCCTCTTGCTGCGAGCCTGCTGCGAGGCTGCTGCAAGGCTGTACAGTTGAAGCTCCGCTCCATCGCGCCGGAAGAGGGTCCCGTCGAACCCGGTCCTTCCGCCTGTGGTCCGCTCGTTTAATTTTTGCCGGCTGCGCGTTGGCAGCGATCGCAAATACACTAAAAATTGAACTAAAACATAAAAATAACAATTATACTTTATTTATAAAGCCATTTAAAAAAACACAGCTGCAACAAAGTGCTGTACACATGAAATTAAGAACATATAAACAAAAGATGAGATGAAATCATGAAAAACAACAGTCATGTGTTTAATACAGAAGTGGGTTGAGCCTAACCAGGGGTTGCTAGGTGAGGGGCTGGACTCAGGTTTGATCTGATTGGCTGGCGGCTTGTGACGTCAATAAATGCAGGAAGTGTGAATCCTGGTGTATTTATCAAAAATAAATAAATCTACTTAGAGTAAATAAACCACTGGGTGCATTTTTTTGGCACAAGGACTGTTTTTTTATGAAGTAAATACCCAAAGTTTAGTAAAAAAACATTAAAAAGTGAATTTTGCATGTGTGGTCCCCTTTAAATAATAATAATAAAATAACAATACCTCTTCTTTAACAGTTGTTATGAGGTGGTTGAATCTCTTGGTCATCATCATCATCATCATCAGGGCTTTAATCTGCTCCAGGGCTTGTTGACAATATCGGTTTTATCTTTTTCATAAAGTGCTACCACATTTTTTTGGCTGAAATGTTGACCTGATGGATGTCGTAGCGAGGCTCAAGAACTTTAAAGCCAGCGCATCTACTTTGTACAACATTCAGACGTAGATCCAGAGCTGTAAAAACTCCTACAGCTTGTGTTATTGCTCTGGACCGATCTGAATTACCTGATGAAGGTTGTTTAAATGAGGCTGTTAGCGGTCTGCTCTTCTGTAGAAGACGTTCACATTCGGATGATGTCATTTCAAGAGCGTTAACAAGTTAGACGTGTTGCCTGCTGCAGAACCAATCTCCGTGAAACAACGTCGACACACAGCTTTGGATTTGTTCACGTCTTTTAACAAGAAAGCCATAATGTTCCCAAAAAAAAGAGACGCTAGGCTGCTAAAGCTACGCGTGCTGCAAGATAATAGTGCCGTGCTCAAACGCGCTTAGGAATTTTAGTTCCGCGGCGGATAATCTCCCATTAATACAATTTAATGAGTGAAAAAATGACCGAAACGGTACGCAGGTGGACCAAACCGAACGTGCCGTACCGAAACGGTTTGGTACACCTATGTGTACCCTTACACTCCTAATATAAATATAAAGGTGTTTAAACCCTCCCCACACTCTTGCAATATTCTTAACAATGTTTCCAAACTGTAAATGCTCTAAAAGAACACAGAATGTCATGATTTCAGTTCCCTGCCTCCTCTACTCTTTGCCACCTGCAAGCGCTCTTGGCCACGCCCACTTCTCCGCTCTGCACGAGAACAGTTCATCAGCTCCAGCAGGAAGTTGATCCTGCAGTGTAGACTGCACAGAGGTGCATTAAGTGCTAAATAATGTAAATATATTTTAAATTCAAAAATCCCATGCCCATCGTGCAGCTCATCCATCAATCAGCCACTTGTGTGTCATGTCCAATCTTATTTTTTTTTAAACCACGAAAGAGCGAGTCTGCGATACATGAACCATGAAGTAGTGAGTGACTACTTTAAATCAGAAGACGTCTGCAATAAAAATACTGTACAATGTTGGTTTGAAAAGTGATCACAAAGTCAAGGTTTGTTTCCACAGCTATATAGGCTTTAAAATAAGTATGCATTTAATATAAATACTTTCTAAATCAGAACTACAGAAAAAACATCTTTATCTTGTAAAGTAAAATGTCAAAAAACACAATTCCTACTCATTCAGGTCTACAAGCCCGTGTCTAAAAATTGTTTTTATCTTTGATTTAAGATGATAAGAAGTCTGAGCAGCTTTAATGTAAATGTCCTCTAACCTGGAGGTAAATTAACAATATAAATAATTGCGTTTATGTGTTAAAAGGGTATCAAACGTATCACTTGTAGTAAAGAACTGATAAACATCAGTCAGTTCCTCAGCGTTATGTTTGTTTTAGCTTCGCAGCTGATTGAGGTGATTCATAATTCTTGGTCTCGCTTCACAATAAACATATATTTTTTAAAGTATCTTTTTTTTAGCAGATTTTTATGTTTTGGGATTTGACTTTTAACAACCAAGGGGCCTGTTTAGAAAGAACAAAATGAAACTTAAAGGAAATAAAGTTTAAAACCAAATCATCTTTAAATATATGATGAAAATTAAAATTTACGCTAAAAATCTGAAACAATTATTGACCAACTTGTGTAAATGATAATGAAACATGTCAACGTTGTTTATAGCTTTTCTCAAAATGGGCAAAATGTTTTTTTAAAACTGGTTTTTAATCTTTTTCTGCCACCAAAAGCAGAAATGTACAGTCCTTCTGTTGGTCCAAGAACACAGACATCACTAATCAACCAATTAAACGGGCGAATAATGACTCAAACGGCCTCAATGATTTTTCTACTGGTTTTATTTGTTTTAGTTACTGTTTTTATCTCATTTAGCATTCATGATTAAAATATCCTGTCAGCAAAAGTATTTAGTATTTCAGGTCTCTCTTGTAAATGAGTCCCCAAGGCTCAATGGGATTAACCTGAATAAATAAAGTTCACTGAATTAATTTAAACTAAGTTTTATAGCTGCTGATCATCTCAAAACACCCATCCTGCTGCTTGATGACCCCCCAGTAGTGTCTTTACTCCAAATCTGTGTTCTTAGATTAAAAGTGCATTTTTCATAAGATAAGATGATACAATAAAACGTGATAAATTATGATAAAATATGCTGTCATTGTATGCTCAGCCTGCAGCAAAAGGTTTTGCTAGTACAGTACGTGGAAAAAAAAAAGCTCACTGCTGAAACAACTGCCAGGTGAAATTTTATGCAACATTGTCATTTTCAAAAAAATCAACTTCAGTTTTCCTTCAGCTCGGAGCTGGAGGCTCAGCTCCTCCATCTTGTAATGGAGTTATAGATCAGTGTTTTTATAGAGGGGTCAATACTTCCCTTCAAATCTGCAGGGCTGTATGCACTATTGATCCCTGCAGGAAAATACATGCATGTGTGTGTGTGTGTTTACCTACTCTTACACTTTAGATTATAGGCTAATAATAAAACGTGATTGGTGCCTAAATCAGCAGCTGACAGGTTTGTTCAAGGGTAGAGATGGAGCTCATTTCTGCAGAGACAACGAGGAAGAGCAGACGTCCTGCTGCCACTTCGGTCTCCTTAACGCTGGACTCGGAGGTCACTGAGTGCAAACAAAATAGAAACACCAAACAGTGATTTTACTTAAAAAATAAAAAATAAAGTGATATTAGACTAGTTTAATGTCTATAAAAGGAGGAAATTTGTTATTTTTTTGTAATTTTCTCCCTCTGAAGGAAGAACGGTGAGCACATTTTAAAAGAATTAATATAAATATACTGTAGTAACAAGAACCATATAAATCAAAACGGCAAAAGAGGAAAAGGCAGAAGCTGATGATGCATTTTAATCCCATGTCATATATTGAAAATCACTCAAAACAGAAAAAATATTTTTTACATTAATATCCCATATTTATTATAATCCACATTTATACTGATTTAAAAAAAATTAACAAAAATACAGATTTTTTTAAATTTAACATGTTTTAGCTGATGTGTAATTCCACTACCAGAACAGAAATTAAGGATTTAGTTTTTAATTTAGTTAAGTTGTCAGGGTTCACCAAAATTAAAACTAATAGGACAATTTTTTTCTCTCTTAAGAACTACGTATTAAAAACTTCAAACATTTACAATCTAATTTCAGAGTATAAAGCGGCTCCTGGAACAGAAACCTGTTAAAAAGTTGCATTCCCTTGAAGGACTGTGTATCGCCCGCTGCACTGCATGCCACCGTTCTGATCCAACTTTGTTAATGCTAAGAGTGTATGGTGGAGATAGCTTTCAGCTACTACCTCTCAAAGATTTAGCTCAGTATCTGTCAAACGGACTGAGCTGTAGCCATTTTTGTGTTTGCTGAAGTTAACATATATGGTGGCCATCTTGAATCAGATCGACTCCATTGAGATCTTTTCAATTCCTTCAAAATGTTCTCTTTAATGTCTGCTACAGCTGCTGGCTCCATTTTTTTTGTCTTGAGCTACTTTTAGCATTTAGCTACCATTCTTCCACTTTTAGCTTTTAGCTAGCTATTTGATTCTTTAAGGTAGCTTTTTTCTACTTTTAATTTTAGTTGTCATTTTGTTATTTTTATTGTCTTGCTAGCTTCTGATACTTTTAGCTAGTGCCACGTTAACTTTTAACAACTATTTTGCCAATGTTAGCTTTTAGCTTCAGACATTTCCAATTAAACTCAGAAAAACTACAGTGAAAGGACGAAAATCAACCTGGACGTTGAGGAATTTGTATTTCTTTTTGAAGAACTTTTACAGTATATTCAGTGAGATATAAATGAAGTTATTATTGATCTGAAAAATGAAAAGGATCTCAACAGGTACAGATTTAAAGTATTTATTGTTAAAAAAAAAAAAAAAAAAAGTCACATTTGAATGTGGCCCGGATGGAGCATTTTATATTTTTTGGTCACCCATCGCAGAGCGAAGAGGGGAATTCAGAATATGTTTTGTCCATCTCATCTGTCTTGTAAGTTTATGGCTCCATCTAGACATAAGAAAGGTCGCCAAAAAAAAATTGGGTTCCCTCCTCAAAATCCAAGATGGCTGACATAATAATAATAATAATAATAATAATCATCATTTTATTTAAAAGGGCCTTTCAGGACACCCAAGGACACTTAACAAACACAGTTGAAACATCAGTAGGAACGTGCTGGTGAAGATTCTCAGTCATCCAGGACATGATAAAATCAGAACAAGCGCTCAATACAAAAACAACTGGATTTTATTTGTTACAGAAAATGTTTCACCCTCTATCCAAAGGGCTTTTTCAATTCAAAGGAGCAGCCTGTGTGACAGTGAAGTTTTACACAGGCTGACATGCCACGCACTAAACTAACCAGGACGCCTCGTGGATCAGCCTCCAATTTACATAGGTTGGTGCGTGGCATGTCAGCCTGTATAAAACTTCACTTTTTGGGGCGGCCGTGGCGTAGTGGTAATGGCAGTCGTCCCCCGATCGGAAGGTTGGCGGTTTGAATCCCGGTTCCCCACACCATGTGTCGTTGTGTCCTTGGGCAAGACACTTAACCCCGAGTTGCTCCCGGTAGGACTGGAAAGCACCTTGCATGGTAGTCTGCCGCTACCGGTGTATGAATGTGTGTAGCATTCAATGTATGTAGCGCTTTGAGATTTTCACTAATGAAAAGCGCGTTATAAATTGAATTCATTATTATTATTATTATTCACTGTCACACAGGCTGCTCCTTTGAATTGAAAAAGCCCTTTGGATAGAGGGTGAAACGTTTTCTGTAACAAATAAAGTCCAGTTGTTTTTGTATTGAGCGCTTGTTCTGATCAGTAGGAACAAATTGAAATATAGAATAAATAGAGAATATAAAATACAAAATACTGTAATATAAAATACATTTAGTAAAGTTAATGACCAGTTCTATCATACTGTATACGTATAATGGTCACAGCATCATTTGAGAAAACTATTCTTGCTAGTTTTTATATTGATTAAGAGTAGCTTCCTCAAATGATCGTAGTGACCGGTGGGGTTGCTGAAGATTAATCTATGGTGGTCAAGGCCACCATTGGCCACCCCCTGGTTCCACCATTGCACCTGTTGGTGGATAGATTTTCTCCTTCCTTTGCTCCCTCGCTGTTCTTCTACACAGTGGAACTCCTACCCGCTTCAATATTATTGCATTCCCTGTTCAATTCCAGTCCAGGAAAACACTCATCTCAAAAACTACAAACATTCACAATTCAAACGACAAAGGACATCGGCATGCCGCTTGTTTTTATTTATTATTATTAACATTTATTTAACCAGTCAGATCCCACTCAAATCAAATATCTCTTTTACAAGGGAGGCTTGGGCCTGAACGCAGCCTAACATGCATGTTTTGGATCTGTGGGAGGAAACTGGAGTATCCGGAGAAAACCCTCGCAAGCACGAGAAGAACATGCAAACTCCACACATTAAGACCCCAAGTCCAACCAGGGACTGAACCCAGGACCTTCTTGCTGTGAGGCAACAGTGCTAACCACTGAGCCGTCGTGCTGCCAAGCCCAAATTTAAAACACAATAACTTTGACAGGATGAGGTTACTCTCTGTAGCGTCGCCAACAGTCGGTGCCACAACAGTGGGCGGAGCCCGGAGGTCAGAGTGGAACGTCAAACGGTCTTTTTTCTGTTTTTTTTTTTTCAGGACGACAAGGACGACGACGTGTGCGAGGAAGACGATCAGAGTGGAAACAGAGCCAACAGGAAGAGGCAGATGTGGTGGGAAGCCCGCCAAGGCACGGACGAGAAAAATGTACGCCAGCAGGAGTAACTCGCGCATGAGCGGCGCTCGTCGATTATCGGACACTTGAAGCAACCGTCATGCATGTCGTCTGAATTAATAAATGTAGCGGCTGCTCTGGGCTGCTGACAAAGCAAATAACTTTTTATTTTGATTTTTTTTTTTGCCAAAGTTGCCTGAAATTTTTTTATTCTGTTAAGCTATAAATCAAAAATTGATGAAAATGAAACAAACTATTAATATTTTAGCAGTAAACTGGAGCTTTTTGACTCGTCCCTAGAGTGATGAACACACTCGTCTCTCCCACACACACTTCCTAACCTTGTTGTTACAGAAAAGTGTGCGTCTTGCACAGGGCCGGCCTAAGCCTCCATGGGGCCCTAAGCAAAATTTTGTTTGGGGCCCTCTATTTCTGCTAATAATGTGGATTACTGCAATAAACAGTCAGATGATCAGATCATTCACCCACCTAACAAACTTATTGCAACTCTGACAGCCCTGTTTACATGATCCTATATGCATACATTTAGTGGTACTAAAAGTAACAAAAGAAGAAGAAAAAAACAGCAGTATGCAATGTACTTTACAGCAAAAGTGTCATCTGGTTTATTATCTTTGGTTCCAAAGAACTGCCACAGTAATGTTCAAAATTATTTGTATGTAGTGCAAGATCAACAACAAACAGATAAAATTAATTAGATGCATAAAAATAAATTAAATTGTGCAAAATCAGACAAAATAAAATTTAAATTAAATCTCAAGGAAATACTTACCGGTAAATAATATAAATAAACAATTACTTTAAACCACGTAAAATGGTTTAAAAATAAATTTTAAGTTGAATAATTAGTTCTTAAAACGATGTAAATGCATGCAACAGTTTGCAAAAGCTGAATTTAATATTAAATAGAATCACATAGAAGTCCACCCCCCTCAATTTCACTTAGGGGGCCCCCTAGTGGCCCCGGGGCCCTAAGCAGCTGCTTAGTTTGCTTATGCCTTGGGCCGGCCCTGGTCTTGCAGCCACCCTTTTTGTGCAGAAACAGAAGTCTGGGTTCTCTTTTAGCACTGTTTGGCTTTCGTTCCTGCTTATCGGTGTCTGTAACAGAACCAGGACGCCTCGTGGATAACGCAACTCGCATCGTTTGCTCTTTTTCTCCTTCTAGCTGCTCTCCACGCAGGACGGCATCAGTACAACTGAGGTGCGGCTGCTCTGGATGTGTTTTTACATCTCCTCCTCTTCAGTCTCCTCACATTATTATATTTCTGCAAGAAAACAAAAAAAACTGCTTTTCAGACTGCATCCTCGTGCACAGCACAAGGCCTCAGCTAATCCCATGAAAGGTTCTGCAAAAGAATCAATCTACGTTGTGATATAAGAGACGTGGAACTAAATCTGCAGCTTTTCTAATTCACTTCAGGGTCTCTTTCCTTAATTAAATTTTTAAAAGCGGAGAAAAATCTAAGTGATATAATTCGTTAAAAATAGCATGCAGTGTGAAAAGTAGCAAAAGAAACCTTCCAATGCCCAGCAAAGACAAAACACAGCACCTAACGGACATTTTAAACGAGCAAAAGTGAAAATAATAAATGTAAAAAAAATCTGGTTAGGGTGATAATTTTAGTTGCTGATGTTTTAGCCTTTGCAGGGCAGAGTGTTGTAGAGGTGACCCCTTTAAAAAACTAAACTGTGTTCAGTACTATGAACAGTTCCCTAAAGTTTTCTGATGCTGTGCAGGCGCTGCCCACCGCCAACGGGACGTCCTTTGACTTCATCTCCACTGAGAACGGACCGGTCTGCCTGGACCTGTACTCCACCCCCCAGTATAAACTGGACAAGCCCGATGACGGCATAGGTGAGTGTCCCACCATCCGCCATATCGTTTTGGAAATAACCTGAAAACAAACTGAAGGACGAAGAAGCTATTGAAGCCACCACCATGTCAGAGCTGAGCTCAGTGTTTATAAAAATGACAAGAGTTCACTCAGTTCGATCAGGTGGACTCTTAAAACCATTGCTTTTCTGAGAGTTTCATTGAAATTTGTCTGGTGGTTCATGAGATATTTTGCTAACAGACAGAAGCAAACTTGTAAAATTTAAACAAAAATAATTAGCACAAATTTTGAAAGTAGTTTTATGCTTAATTTGTGTCACCTTCTGTTACACACAGATGTACTTTATTATTTTTTATTATTTACAGTAAATATTAGCTTTTTGAGAAAAATCACAGTTATTACTCTGTAGTTTGTCCACTCATAAACTTGTATTTATTGAAAATGTTAGTCATCTAACCTCCTGAGACCCTGCTGGCTTTAGAATTTTTATTCTCGGGGACTACATAGGGGTGGGCATGGCCCTCCCTGGTCCCCACTTGGTTGCAACCCTGTGTGTTTTATAGTAGTGATTGGATTTGTGTAGTTCTCGTGTTTGTTGTTGCATATTATCACACTAATAAAACTACCAAGCTTGTAATTCATTTTAGGGGATAAAAAGAGTCTGTGTTCACTGAGGGTCAGCAGCTTGAAATGGTTTCATCACTTATCCTTGTTTCCACTTGGAGAGTGAATTAAACTTTAGGGGGAAAAAGCAGTAAAGCTGATTAAAATGGCTCCTTCTAGACTTTAATTTAAAGAAATCTTAACTTTATTTATTAGAAAGGCACGTTTGCAACAGAAAACCACAGTGAGGGGTGTGCGGCCTCGGCGCCCGGGCCTTGGTGCCTAGTCCTGGGGCTACATCGGTGCAGCGGGTTCCGGCAGGGGCCTGTGAGTATGTCGCTGTTGGCCCTGGGGGTCATTGTGTGTAGTCGCTGGCGGGGCTCTTCCGGTTCTCCCCTATGGTCGGTTCTGGGGGTTGGGCATGTGGTTCATCCTGTCTGGGTGGCCCTGGGGGCTCTGTGCTCGGGGTCCCTCTTGGGGTCTTGGGCTCTGGTCCCCCCTTTGTCTGCCTCGGGTCTTGGGGGTCGGGTCTCTGATGCTTCGCGGTCACTATTGAATGTTCTATTAGAGAAGCCTTATACACTTATGCATGCTCACAACCACACACAAATAGATGCAGGGATGCACATGCAGGTATCGTATGTAGATATGTAGATGTGCATGTGACTGCATATGCATGTGTATGTATGTATGTATGTATGTATATATATATATATATATATATATATATATATATATATGTATATATATTATATATATATATATATATATATATATATATATATATATATATATATATATATATATATATATATATATACAGGTATTCCCCGATTTACGAGCGAGATCCGTCACAAGGGGGCGCTCGTAAACCGGAAATCTCGTAATTTGGAACGGCCGCCATTTCTCTCGTAAACCCGGAAGTCCGCTCGTAAATTTCGCCAGCGCACCTAAAAACACTCTATTTTCATCTATAAACTACTTTTGAGTGCATAAAAATGATCGGAAACGTGTGTTTATATGCTTAACTTGCTAACTGTAGTGAAAAAACACATGAAAACTCAGTATTTTTTTCGTTTTTTCCAAAAATTCGCAACCCGGAAGTCCGCTCGTAAATTTCGCCAGCGCACCTAAAAACACTCTATTTTCATCTAAAAACTACTTTTGAGTGCATAAAAATGATCGGAAACGTGTGTTTATATGCTTAACTTGCTAACTGTAGTGGAAAAACACATGAAAACTCAGTATTTTTTTCGTTTTTTCCAAAAATTCGCAACCCGGAAGTCCGCTCGGAAGTCCGCTCGTAAATTTCGCCAGCGCACCTAAAAACACTCTATTTTCATCTAAAAACTACTTTTGAGTGCATAAAAATGATCGGAAACGTGTGTTTATATGCTTAACTAGCTAACTGAAGTGAAAAAACACATGAAAACTCGGTATTTTTTTCGTTTTTTCCAAAAATGTGCAGCTCGTAAGTCTGGGACCTCGCAGATCAGAGCGCTCGTAAATCGGGGACTACCTG
>JBBPBX010036112.1:16498-31671 GCA_038048925.1 Garcialebias charrua | reverse complement strand
AGGTGTTGTAGGTCTGGACGCAGGGGACATCGGTCTAGTTTCTCCTCATCCTGCTGCTTGTACTTCTTCAGACTCCACCACCTCCTCGCTCCTCCACGCTCATGGATGTCCAGGTGTTGTAGGTCTGGACGCAGGGGACATCTGGGTCCATTATGGGCTGAATGCTGCATCCACTTTGTCACTTCCCTCATCAGAACCACAGAAAATCAACAGATTTACATCAAAGAATATTGTTGAGTAGTATTCTTTTCGTTGATGCAATCTTACCTGCTGTGATGTGAAAGTCTGGGTTGTGGTTCAACAGGAAGAGCCTCAGGTGATGGACTGGAGACCTGGAAACCTGAAAACACAAACAAAATAAAATAAAAGAATAATATATTTAACAGATATTTTAAAAGGGACTAATTTTTTAAACTATTAATTAATGTTGAATAATTATTAGGAACATTAACTAATATATTACCATTTCAGTGCTGTGGAGGCTGGAGACGATGTACATGTTGTAGAATTACTTCTGCCTCGTCCACATGCATGTAACTCCACACAGCAGCTGAGCTCACCTCATGAAGTGAAAAGTCTCCAAAAACCAGCAGGAGCTGAAAAAAATTATAACCTGCTGTTTACTGGAAATAACTTTGGCCTCTCTGCAGACAATCCGCTAAAATATTAACTTTTAAATGGCTAAATTGGACGGATCGAGTTTGTAGCTCCTCCATTGTTTTCAAGCTGCGCAGGAGAGAACTTCCTTTACATGACGTCATCATCCTGCGACGGGGATATCCCTATTTATCGTGTTAAAAAAATGGCGCTAATTTTAAACTGTTTTGGGGGTCAATTTTCATTCATTTAACATTATTTTAGCAAAAACGGTCAGGGGTCAATCTTAATATTTATATATGTTGTGCCATTTTTTGAAAAGTCAAAAGATGATGTCAGTGGAGCTTTAAGCTCAGGAACACTTCTGATATAACGTCAGCTAAGAAATATATTTTTTCTCAGCAAAGAAATAATAGTTTTTTACCTTGTTTTATTGAAAATTCCTTCGTGGCGGCAGCCATTTTAACTGACGACGTCAGTCGACGTCGTTCAAAACTCCGCCTTCTGTTCTCTGATTGGTCCGGTAATCCGCCTTCTGTTCTCTGATTGGTCCGGTCAAAAATCGACCGGAGAAATCGTTGTCTATGGGAGAAATCCCAGACCCTAGTACAAAGCGAAGTGAAGGACAAGGGTCTGGTTTTAACCAGGCTGACTTTACCCTAAACAGCCTTGGAAAAAGGCTGGATGTCAAATTTCTCCTGAGACGTGTTTTCTGAGGCAAACAGCTGCACCTATCGCTACCCCCCCCCTCCCCCCGGAGAACTTTTCTATGAGCGTTATCGGAGGCCGGCTGGTTTCACCTCAGAACTGTTTGCTATCTGGAATGTCTCATGGACAGAAATCTCACTGCCTCAGTCTCAAAATGCAACATGTGATTGTCTTAAATGTGCTTCTGGTATAGTTTTTTCTGTCTCATATGGTGTCATGAAAGACAAAATGTGATACATCTTTTTTTAATACCAACGCTGTGACCCTCATGGTTCTTTCCTTGTTTTCACACCTTTGACCTTCATCCCGATACGGATGGGAGAGGCCGCGCTGAAGAACATAATGTGATATGATGTCTCATGTGGTCTGATAGCAGCTTCACACACTCGCCCCCTTCCGGATGACTGTGCGTACATATTCACGCTGTACTGGTGAAAACTTGTGCAATGTTAATAAAAGTACTCTGACTCTGACTCTGTATACGGCACATTTGTGGTGCAATTTTAAAGAAGCCAGTCTTCATAGATTGAAGGTGGCTTATAATGACGCACTAAGACTTCTTTTAAATAAGCCCAGATGGACCAGTGCCAGTGAACTATTTGTATCTGCTCGCGTCAGCACTTTGATGGCTGTTTTAAGAAAGTTTATGTATAAATTTATTTGTCGTTTACATAAGTCTAATAATAGAATTATTCTACTGTTGACTAATGTCAAATATAGTGCAGTGAAATATTCATCTGTGCTTTGGAGACATTGGTATGATTGCCTCCTGAACGGTTAGGTACTTTTCCTATTGTACTTTTTATTTTATTTTCTAATTTTTCTAATTTTTTATGTATTTTGTATTTTATTTTATCATGTTCGTTGTCTCTTATGTAGGTTGGACTCTGAGTCTGTAATAAAGTTATCGATCTAATCGCTTCCTCCTCCGTTAACTCCATGACTGAAATGAATGAATTTGTCAAGACTCATGTCCTACCTGGCTGCGCAACGTTCTAAATATTTCCTGGTGGGCTGTGGGCTGCAGGACCAGGGCTCCCTGTTTTTATTTTTATTTTTTAGAACTTTTTATTAACATATAAAGTTTAGAAACACCGCAGCGGCTGTAGCCAGAGCCAGCTCATGCCTTTTTTTGTCTCCCACTCAACCTGTCAATCAATTCAGTAGGCGTGTCAGCAAATGTCCAACCAGCGACCTCAGTTTGTCCCATAGGTAAACGCTCTGCGTGCAGCGGCTCAAATTACGACAAGAATTTGGAGCGAAAACGCGAGCATTTAACGCGAGAACGAACGCAGAGCTGTGCCTGTGAACGCGTGCGCACAGAATGCGCGCGTAGAGCGGCGTACAGGCCATACGCTGAGCTCTGCCGGAGCCTTTACTGTCATGACCTGCAGTTCTGGTTCGAACCCACACGCAGGAAAACAGGAAGACTCGATAGAGAAAATAAATAATTTATTGAACAAAACAAAATGCTGACGGGGCAGCAAAACTTACAAGATGGCAGGGAAGGCGGCGCAGACACAGACCAGAACACCGTGGAAGGATAAAGCCCGGATACCAAAGGAGTGAAAACACACAGTTTAAATAGTGACACTAATGAGACGGTGATGAGCACCTGGGGTGATTAGAATGAGGATCAGCTGTGGATGATGACACGGAAAACAGAAACTACAGAACCGTGTCAGTTACGAGCACAAAGATTTGGACAGTTCAGTCCATTTTCATAAACTGTTCACTTTGGATGGTCTTTGTGCGCTGAGTGATTACTTTCCGAGATGTTTCACCAAAATGGGTTTATGACATATTTTGCAAATATAATAAACAATGGGCAAAGGAATCACACTCTTGCCTTCAGCTGCTGGTAACATTTATTAATCCAAGTTGATCCGATCAGACGTATCGGCTCAGTTCCTGGTCAGGATGGTCTACGTTCACCCCATGATTGTATTTAACATTTCACTTTTCAGCTCTAAGGTCTCATGTAGGATCGTTTAATCCTATATGTAGATTACCTTAATGACTTGCAGGATCGATTTGGATTTTTTTAAATACGTTTGAATAAAGCAACAACAACAAAAAAAAAAATAATTAAGCTGCATGGATGTGATGTTTGTACCAAAACCTTCCTCTCATGCTCTGATGAAATCCTTTCCACAGTCTATTGATCTGGCCTGCAGTTTGATTGATGTTGTCTTTAAAAATTCATTAGTTTGATTCACAAGGAGCTGCGGGGCCGGTGCTCCTGCAGGGCACGTTTGTTCGTGTTTACAGAACCAGGAGCGTTTAGTCAACAGTTAGAAAACAGGTCTGACACGGCCACCTCGGGCCAAATGAGTCATCCTGTCATCAGCCCCATCGTAACAAAGCAAGAAAGGTTTTTCACGTCCTTGTGCACGTCTGAGGTTCATGTTGATTACTTCACGTGAGGCAACACATTATTTTATGTGTCTTGCAGTTGTCCCTCCAGGTTTAAACTACACTTCAATTACACTAAGGCTGCCTGTCTTAAATTAACTTCAAGGCATGATCTGTGTGTGTTTAAATTGTCATGATCACAAAATGTTGAAATGCAAATTACCCAACAACACTCATAATTAAGGACAAAAGCACATCTTAGTGTTCACTCTGCAGGCGAATTCAGCCCAAGTCTGAATATAACTCTTTTTTATTTTTTATTTCTTTAAAATCAGTCCCAAATGAGTTTCATGTGTGGTACTAAATCTGATGCATATCCATTGCTTTTCAAAGTAACCTCAGTCTGAACGGTAATGCTGCATTTTCTCTGACTTTTAAGGGACTAACCAAATATTGTTTTCACTGGAGCGGTTTGCAGCCGAGTGTGATGCGGCCGGGATGAGGATCAGTTCCTCCAAATCCGAGGCCATGGTCTTGAGCCGGAAAAGGGTAGCATGCCCTCTCCGGGTCGGGGAGGAGGTCCTGCCCCAAGTGGAGGAGTTTAAGTATCTCGGGATCTTGTTCACGAATGAGGGAAAACTGGAGCGTGAGATCGATAGGCGGATAGGTGCAGCGTCCGCAGTGAAGCGGGCGCTGTACCGGTCTGTCGTGGTGAAGAGAGAGCTGAGTCAAAAGGCAAAGCTCTCAATTTACCGATCGATCTACGTTCCCACCCTCATCTATGGTCATGAGCTTTGGGTTATGACCGAAAGAACAAGATCTCGGATACAAGCGGCTGAAATGAGTTTTCTCCGCAGGGTGGCTGGACTCTCCCTTAGAGATAGGGTGAGAAGCTCAGTCATCCGGGAGGGACTCGGAGTAGAGCCGCTGCTTCTCCACATCGAGAGGAGCCAGTTGAGGTGGCTCGGGCATCTGGTTAGGATGCCTCCTGGACGCCTCCCTGGTGAGGTGTTCCGGGCATGTCCCACCGGGAGGAGACCCAGAGGAAGACCCAGGACACGCTGGAGGGACTATGTTTCTCGGCTGGCCTGGGAACGCCTTGGGATTCCCCCGGAGGAGCTGCTCCAAGTGGCTGGGGAGAGGGAAGTCTGGGCCTCCCTACTTAGGCTGCTACCCCCGCGACCTGACCCTCGGATAAGCGGAAGAAGATGGATGGATGGATGGATGGATAACCAAATATTGATAAGATTGATATGAATGCAGTTTAAAAAATCAGAAAAATACACTACCGTCTAATATCCAAATGTATTTTGTAAAAAGATCAAGCTGCTACAACCTTAAGGGGCCAATTTCCCACCTCCCATTTCTGTCCAAAGTGCTGGAGAAAGCAGTTGCTGCTCAGCTGCAGGCACACCTACAGCAACACTCCCTGTATGAGAAGTTCCAGTCTGGATTCAGAGCAGCTCACAGTACTGAGACTGCATTGCTGAGAGTTACCAATGATGTCCTCATGGCTGCTGACACTGGCTCTCCCTCCATCCTTGTCCTCCTTGACCTCACTGCAGCCTTCGACACTGTGGACCATAGTATCCTCCTCCACCGTCTTCATGTGGAGGTCGGTCTCTGCGACACCGTCCTGGACTGGTTCAAATCTTTCCTCTCCAATAGGCTGGAATGTGTTAGTCTTGGCAACGCCACGTCCCAGACAGTCTGTGTCTCCTGTGGTGTCCCTCAGGGGTCGGTTCTGGGGCCCCTGCTGTTTTCCCTTTACATGCTGCCTTTAGGTCAAATTATTAATCAGTTCAACATTTCTTTTCACTGTTATGCCGACGATACACAGCTTTACATCAGGACTGGAGCATCCTCATCTTCCACCTTGTCATCTCCATCTTCACTCACTGCCCTCTCTGCCTGCCTGGAGGCAATTAGGGCATGGATGAATCAGAACTTTCTTCAATTAAACTGCTCCAAGACTGAGGCCATACTGATTGGCACCCCTCACCAGGTACAAACATCTCCTATAACAACACTTTCCTTTTCTGGACAAGACATCCCCCTCTCCACCTCTGTTACTAATCTTGGAATAAAAATGGACTCCAATCTTACATTTGAAAATCACATTAAGCATCTGTTTAAAACTTGCTTCTTCCATCTTCGAAACATCTCCAGACTTCGCCCATCCCTAACTTTTTCCGATGCTGAGAAGCTCGTCCATGCTTTTGTCTCCTCCAGGCTCGACTACTGCAACTCCCTGTTTATTGGAATCCCTGGCAAAAACCTTCAGAAACTTCAATATATTCAAAACAGTGCAGCAAGGATCTTGTTGAGAGTTCGTAAATTTGAACATATTACGCCCATTCTCCATAACCTTCATTGGCTTCCTGTCACCTACAGAATTCAGTACAAAACTGCTCTCATTACACATCAATGCTTACATGGAACTTCACCAGATTATCTGAAGGATATTCTTATTCCACACTCATCCACCCGGTCGCTGCGGTCACAGAACAGTAATCTCCTTCACATTCCGAGAACCAAATTAAGGACCATGGGAGACCGGGCTTTCAGTGTGGCTGCCCCCCGCCTGTGGAACTCTCTTCCTGACTGTCTAAGAGCCCCACAGTCTGTGGTTGACTTTAAGAGCGGCTTGAAGACCTTTCTTTTCGACCGAGCATACTCTACCTCCTCATGATTCTACTTTTGATCTTAGCTGATATTGTTATTGATTTTAATTGTTTTATTATTTTATTGACATTTAATTCTGTTGCTCCTTGTAGCACTTTGAGATTTTCATTAATGAAAAGTGCGTTATAAATTGAATTCATTATTATTATTATTATTATTATTATATAGCTTGTCTGGTTTCTCATAAATGTCTTCAGACTTCATAACTGGGCTTACACTATCATCTTCTACCTTGTCAGAGTGACCTTTGACCTTATTTCTTCAGCTAAACTTATTGAAATTCCAGGAATTGGTAGAATATAGTATTTTATCAGTTATGTATAGGGCTCATAATAACACATTACCTTTAAATATCCAAAGAAATTTTATAAAAAGACAAAGTTGTTACAATCTCAAAGGGACAGAGATATTCATCAAACCACAATTCAGAACCAGCTTAAAGGGACGGTCTACCTCAATTCAGGGAGTTCGATTGTGGAATGCTCTGGAGAGTGATGTTAAAAATGCAAAATCAATGTGTACATTTAAGAAAAAGGTCAAAAAGGACTTGCTCAAAAACTATATATGATGTAACTTAGTGTGTTTGTGTATTACACTTATGTTGTACTTATGATGTAGCTTAGTGCGTTTGTGTATTACAGTTAGAAAAATTAAGTAGAGTTATTCATTTTGTGACGTAGTTTGTGTATTACAGTTAGAAAAAATTAAGTAGAATTATTCATTTTGTGATGTAGTTTGTGTATTACAGTTAGAAAAATTAAGTAGAATTTTCATTTTGTGATGTAGTTTGTGTATTACAGTTAGGAAAATTAAGTAGAATTATTCATTTTGTGATCTAGTTTGTGTATTACAGTTAGGAAAATTAAGTAGAATTATTCATTTTGTGATGTAGTTTGTGTATTACAGTTAGAAAAATTAAGTAGAATTATTCATTTTGTGATGTAGTTTGTGTATTACAGTTAGAAAAATTAAGTAGAATTATTCATTCTGTGATGTAGTTTGAAGGTTATCATTGGTTGAACAAACTGTGAAATAAGGGGCAGATATAATAAGATTTCATCTTCTTTCTGCTCCCTTCATTTTATCCTACTTGTATTCTTGTATCTGATGAAACTGTCTTGTATTGTTCTTTTAAAATGAATGAATAAATATCAAATCAAATCAAAACCTTTGAATTCAGGAAACAAAAGTTATTTTTTACAAGGGTCCAAAACGTGAAAAGTTGAACAAAGGCCATGTTTTTTTTCACCAATATTTTCTTAAAAGGAATAATACAACAACATAGGGCTGGGCGATATGGAAAAAATCATATATCACGATATGGACTTTTTTATATCACGATAACGATATATATCACGATATATACAACACGATGTGTGTGTACAGGAAAAATTTGGACCAAAGTTTTTTTATTTTATTATTTTACTACAGATAGTTACAATTATAAGAATGTGAACAAAAAGAACAAGGAAATTTGGACCAAAGTAGAAACTAGATCTACCTAAGATCTACCTTAATTCAAGGAGTACGATTATGGAATGACTTAATGACAAATGTTAAGGAAGCCAAATCATTCCTTGTATTTAAGAAACTGGTAAAAAATGAATTGCTAAAAAAATATAAATGAATCTAATTTAATGTGTGATATATGTGAATTGAAAATTGACTGAGTTATTTACTTATTTTGTTATTATAGAAAATATTGTTTGAACTGTTATTAGATGAATAAGGAGCAGATTTAATAAGATTTATTCTTCATCTGCTACCTTTCATTTGATTTTTTTTCTATTATAATAATAATAATAATAATGTGTTTGTCTGTCATCTGCGTATGTTTCCCATACACAGACGAAATTCGTCTCTGCATTTAACCCAACCACCCCAGGTGGTGCAGTGAGCAGCCAGAGGGCGCTCGGGGAGCTGGAGAAATAGGTGTGCACTCATAGACACCCCAAGGTGTGTAGTGGCCGGGACGCGAACCCGCGTCCTTCGGGTCCCAAGTCAAACGCCCTAACCACTACACCATCTTGAATATGTTAATTGTTGTATTTCATATTATAAAATGAATAAACTAACAAACAAACAAACAAACAACTCCTTTTCTACTTTGGTCCAAATTTTTCCTGCAGGTGGCGGTAAAACAACAGCTGCTAATGAAACTCACGAAGAAGAAATCCGCTCTGAAGTTTGAGTAAACAAAGCAAGAAACAGAAAAGAGAAAACGTTGCGTTTGATTGCGGTTCTGTTGTGTCTCTGGTCTGTTTTGTATTGGTTAACTGGACCCGAGTTCGGACTCGGTTGGACTCTGGGTTCGTGTCCTCTGGACCCATTTTGTCTCCGAGTTTCAGCGGAGCGAAATAATGGAAGCTAACAAGGTGAGCTTCCCCCTCTTTTTGGTAAAAGTTATTCTTCTTGGGCTGCCTGTGCAGCTGTTTTCTCCTTGTTGAGACACCGGCTTCATGCGCCTGCGTCTCTGTTGCTCTCGAGTTTAACAACGTAAAGCATGTGTCGCAAACCCGCGCGTGCGTCAAACATAAAGCAGCGCCGTCATCTCGCAAAACCACTGTATGAAGCTTCTTTGCGACAGTTATTTTTTTATTCTTATTTATCACGATAGAGACTATAGAAGGAAAGTAGCACGATAGACACGTTTCTATCGTCCCCACGATATATATCGTCATATCGCACAGCCCTACATGTCATATTTTTTATATGTCTTACATAAAAATTACAGAAATGTAAAGAACTTTTCTCATACTGTATCTTATTTTCTGGTAAACATTATAGAGGGGGAAAAAAGACAACATTATTTTGCCCCTTTTATTATAAAAATAAAAATAAAATAATGTATTTTACCAGTCCATCAAACATACCTAAAAGTATTTAATTAAATAATTATGTAGAGGAATATGTATAGGATATTGGACTTGTGGTCCAGTCAAACTCCTTCCCTTTAACAGGTATTTAAGCTCAAGTAGTCTGGACCGGCCTCACCTCAAACATATATAAACCATGAGTTCTTGTAGCAAAATTAATTCCTGTTCCTCGAAGAAAACACGAAGAATCTGTAATTTTAAAACAATTCTTTAATGTTTATGTTCAGTTTGAATTATGACATGGAAATTATGGCAAATTATGAATATGAATAAAAAACCAATAATATTTTAGAAAGTAAATGACCTCAGACATAAATCTGAGGACTTTGAGAAGGTGTTTTGATTCAATTTGGACTAAGGCTCTTAATGTTAAAATTGAGGTAAGTTTATCTCTTCATGAATTAAATTACGGTATCTAAATAAACTTAGTTGGCACTGTTTCGTGGTCCTCTCATCAAAAGGAAGATGTTCATCTCTCATTACCATAGCGGATGCGTGAAGGAAGCTGGTGGCCCGCTGTCCCAAGAAGGATGTCATATCTCAGGGCTGTGGTCCATTCGGCTTGTACCTTTAGCTCCAGGGTGTAGGGCTGTGCGATATGACGATATATATCGTGGGGACGATAGAAACGTGTCTATCATGCTACTTTCCTTCTATCGTCTCTATCGTGATAAATAAGAATAAAAAAATAACTGTTTGCGTTGCGACGCAAAGAAGCTTCATATTGTGGTTTTGCGAGATGACGGCGCTGCTTTGTGTTTGACGCACGCGCGGGTTTGCGACACATGCTTTACGTTGTTAAACTCGAGAGCGATGGAGACCCAGGGGCATGAAGCCGGTGTTCTCACCGGCAAGGAGAAACCGCTGCACAGGCAGCCCAAGAAGAACTTTTACCAAAAAGAGGGAGAAGCTCACCTTGTTAGCTTCCATTATTTTGCTCCGCTGAAACTTTGAGACAAAATGGGTCCAGAGGAAATGAACCCAGAGTCCAACCGAGTCCGAACTCGGGTCCAGTTAAATACAAAACAGACCAGAGACACAACAGAACCGGAATCAAACGCAACGTTTTCTCTTTTCTGTTTCTTGCCTTGTTTACTCCAACTTCTAGAGCGGATTTCTTCTTCGTGGGTTTTATTAGCAGCTGTTGTTTTACCGCCACCTGCAGGAAAAATTTAGACCAAAGTAGAAATTCCTTTTCTACTTGAAAACTTCTCCCTTATTTTGTATTTTTTTAAGTGAAGTAAATATATTTAAATATGTACTTAAACGCTGCAAACTCCCAAAAGCACATACAAATATATTATTAGCTTATCATAAAACTTGAAACTCCTCTTGCACACGCACTTTAATTTTGTGCTATGTTTCTCAAATTGTTCTTTTTTTATGCTGCCATTTAGAACTTTATTAATAATTCTCTGCTTAGTTTAATTGTCTTTTCAACTGTTATTGTTTATGTGTATTGTATGCCTTGTTATACCGTTTGTGTTATTTTCTTTTTGATAAAAAAAACAACAACTTTGGTCCAAATTTTTCCTGTACACACACATCGTGTTGTATATATCGTGATATATATCGTTATCGTGATATAAAAAAGTCCATATCGTGATATATGATTTTTTCCATATCACCCAGCTCTACCAGGGTGTTTGAGGTTTTTCAGGATGTCCACCATCTCTCAGCTGGACACATCTTCCATCGTATGGCTGTTGTTTCTCAGAGTCTCATCAACTCTCCACAACCACTCATTCTATCTGCTCAGCTCGGTTGATGATCCAAAGCCAACGTTCCTCATCGACTGCCTCATCGACTGCCATCTCACAACTCCCTTGGTGTTCAGTTTACCTGACAGCAGGAAGATGGGCCCCTTAACTTTTAAACAATCTCAACGAGCTTCTTACAGTAGGAGTATCCCACTGTATTATTATTATAATGAAAATCTCCCTTCTCAAAGTTCTTCAGAGAAGATAATACAATGACTGTCAAGGATGTATGACACCATGCATTGCTGATATAAACAAAACGGGTTTCTTTGAATCAGAACTTCAACTGGGGGTTAGCTTCCTTTATTGTCATGGCAACCAGTCTCTGTTGATAAGGCCAAGTGAAGATCTTTGATCAAGACCCTTCTTCAGGAGACTCAAAAGTCTGGTGACTCAACATTTTAATTCATCCTTTATTTAGGCAGGTTAATCCCATTGAGGATTCATTTACAAGAGAGACCTGGTTTTAACAAAGAATGATGACAACAGTGACAACAATAGACAATCAAAAGAGAGGCATACAGATTATATATATTTTTTCAAGTTAAAATAAGATGTCAAAAAAGTAGCAACAACAGGTAGATTATAAGGCAAATGTAGAAAACTGAAAATAGGAACATGTCTGCATTGGTTCTTGCCAGGATTCCAACAGATCTTAAAGCCATTTAGAGAGGTCAAGGTCGAGAGCTTCAGATCTTTTTGTAAGATATTCCATGAAGCAGGAGCAGAATAGGAGAAGGCCCTTTTGCCAAGTTCAGTCCTCACTGACGGAACACTGCAGGTAATCATGTCCTGAGAGCGCACGCTGTAGCTGCACTCACGCAACGACATGTAGGAGGAGATGTATGAAGGCAGCAGACCAAGAAGTGATTTAAAGATGAAAATGTACCAGTGGAAGAGTCTGTGAAGTTAATAGTGTCCATCTAAAAAAGCTAAGTCTGGTCCTCTGAACATTCAAAAAACAAAACAAAGCAAAAAAATTGTAGAAACGTTTCGTCTTTCGCCCTTTATCCGAAAGTCGAAACGTTTCTACAATTTTTTCGCTTTGTTTTGTTTTGTTTTTTGAATGTCCAGAGGACCAGACTTAGCTTTTCTTAGATTTTTCTACCTGGATTATTGAGCATGCATCAGGGTGTTTAATGGTGACCAGTTAACCAGTGAATACAGGGTGCATTGGTGGGTATGATAATCACAGCCAGTTATGAATCTTAGTGCACCATGGTAGACAACATCCAACATCTGCAGGGTGCTTGTAGGAGCGTTCATGTAGATCAGGGGTCACCAACCTTTTTGAGGCCGAGAGCTACTTCAGTGGGACAGAGAGACATGAAGGGCTACTTGTTTGATCCAAACAAATTTGCACGGCTCACCTTTACATACCTGCAAACTAGTCACCTTTTGGCGAAATTTGTCGTTTTCAAAGCAAAATATATCATTTACATTACGTGATTCGTGTAGATCCGATGAGTTTTTGTTTTTTTTTGGGGGGGGGGTCAGACCCATGGCAGAATGCATCATTTCCCCCTGACTGGATTTCAAGAAACAGCAATGCATCTGTCGACAATAAAACATCTTTGGTGGAGCGCGTCATTTGGCCAATCACAGTCTCAGGATAGACGGGGAGGAGACGACTGTAAAAAAAACCTCCTCAATGCGAGTTCAACAGAGCGCGAGGGAGGCGGAAGTAGAACAGAGGCAGTGTTTTCAAAGGAAATTAAGTAAATTTTACAAATGAACGACGCAGAGAAAACTGTTCGACCCAACTCCTCCAACGTGTGGGAGCTTTTGAAGCTTCACAAAGATAAAAATTAAAAAAAACTGCGCAACATGCAGTTTTGAAAAGTGACGACACGAACGAGAGAACCACGCTGATGAAAACACGACGGAGTCGTAAACTAACTACGGTAACTTCACCACAGTGTGTATCACTAAATCAGAAAACTGTAAAAAGCCCCTTCTAAATTCACTGTTGGTGGTTATTAAAATGTCACCTATTCATTGAGTTAATATTCTTATTTTTATATGTGCAGTTGAGTGTCACCGTTGTTTAGTAAAATGGCATGTTGTGTTACAAATAAAACTAAATAAAAATGAACAAAATAACAGTCAATTGCATCCCTAAAGTCACTGTGATAAAGTGTCACATTAATTTAATTATCTTAGCCACAGGAGTGAGTTTAAAAACAGGATGATGTCTATATGAACTAGTTGAATGAGGTGTCTCTAAAATATCCTGATGCATGATCAATAATAATTTAAACAATTTTTTAATCTGTCCACAGGACCTGACTTTATTTTGTTAGATGTCTCTAAAATAGTTATTGAATCAAGTGTTTACATGTAGGTAAACATAGATGTTTAACAACTTGTTAAAATACACCAGAATGCAGGAAATGGCATCTACTTTATTCAAAAATTTCTGGCAAAACATTTAAGAAATGAGTTTTTACTGTTAGTAAGTTTTATTTATATAGCACATTTCACAGACATGAGAGTCACAAAGTGCTTTACAAAAGGAAAAATCCATCCATCCATCCATCCATCCATCCATCTTCTTCCGCTTATCCGGGGTCGGGTCGCGGGGGTAGCAGCCTAAGTAGGGAGGCCCAGACTTCCCTCTCCCCAGCCACTTGGAGCAGCTCCTCCGGGGGAATCCCAAGGCGTTCCCAGGCCAGCCGAGAAACATAGTCCCTCCAGCGTGTCCTGGGTCTTCCTCTGGGTCTCCTCCCGGTGGGACATGCCCGGAACACCTCACCAGGGAGGCGTCCAGGAGGCATCCTAACCAGATGCCCGAGCCACCTCAACTGGCTCCTCTCGATGTGGAGAAGCAGCGGCTCTACTCCGAGTCCCTCCCGGATGACTGAGCTTCTCACCCTATCTCTAAGGGAGAGTCCAGACACCCTGCGGAGAAAACTCATTTCAGCCGCTTGTATCCGAGATCTTGTTCTTTCGGTCATAACCCAAAGCTCATGACCATAGATGAGGGTGGGAACGTAGATCGATCGGTAAATTGAGAGCTTTGCCTTTTGACTCAGCTCTCTCTTCACCACGACAGACCGGTACAGCGCCCGCTTCACTGCGGACGCTGCACCTATCCGCCTATCGATCTCACGCTCCAGTTTTCCCTCATTCGTGAACAAGATCCCGAGATACTTAAACTCCTCCACTTGGGGCAGGACCTCCTCCCCGACCCGGAGAGGGCATGCTACCCTTTTCCGGCTCAAGACCATGGCCTCGGATTTGGAGGAACTGATCCTCATCCCGGCCGCATCACACTCGGCTGCAAACCGCTCCAGTGAAAGGAAAGGAAAGGAAGGAAAGGAAAAGGAAAGGAAAAGGAAAGGAAAGGAAAAGGAAAGGAAAAGGAAAAATAAAATCATAAAATCACAGAAGTACTATACAAAAAGGTAAAACATAACAAACTCTAAAATCAATGTACAAAATTAACCAAAAGCCCGTCTGCAGTGCATTGTTAGCAAAATGGGCAGCACGTGGGCAGCACGGTGGCACAACTGGTAGAGCTGCTGCCTCTCAGCGAGCAGGTCCCCGGTTCAAATCCCGGTCCGGGGGCCTTTCTGGGTGGAGTTTGCATGTTCTCTCCGTGCATGCGTGGGTTTTCTCCGGGTGCTCCGGTTTCCTCCCACAGTCCAAAAACATGCATGTTAGGCTGATTGGTGACTCTAAATTGACCCTGGGTGTGAGTGAGACAGGTCCCTCTTGTAAATGAGTCCCTGTGGCTCAACGAGGCTAGCCTGTATAAATAAAGGTTGAATGAATGAAAAAAAAAATGTTTTGCTGTACAGGTAGTCCCCGAATTACGAGCGCTCTGATCTACGAGGTTCCAGACTTACGAGCTGGCGAATTTTTGGAAAAAACGCAAAAAATACTGAGTTTTCATGTGTTTTTTCACCACAGTTAGTTAGCTAAACATATGGACACACGTTTCCGATCATTTTTATGCACTCATAAGCAGTTTTTTGATGAAAAACGAGTGTTTGTAGTCGCGCTAGCGAAACCGTTCCAATTTACGAGCGAAATTCCGGACTTACGAGAGACATGGCAACCGTTCCAAATTACGAGATTTCCGGTTTACGAGCGCCTCGTTGTAACGGATCTCGCTCGTAAATCGGGGACTACCTGTATTTGGCTTGCTGCTGTTAACTTTTTGGTTGACACAATCTTTCCTATTTAT
>JBBPBX010036112.1:0-16416 GCA_038048925.1 Garcialebias charrua | reverse complement strand
ATTTGTCACCTTTTTCATCCCTTCTGAGTTTGCAGGTATGCCTTTAACTATAGTATTAATAGTATTACATTGACACATGTGAATACATGACTGCCTGATCACATCTGATCTGTATTATTAAAAACTCCACACAATGATTATCAGTAAGGATTTAGCTTGGTAAATATGATCAATTATTATTGATAATTAGTGATTAGAACTCTCAATCGAGAACTTGAGTCCTCAGTTTGAATAATTTTTTGGCTCTTCTGTGTAAATTGTCAATTTTTCTTAGCTTTGACTGGGAGTGTGGATGGTTGTTTGTCTCTTTGTCTGTCTCTGTGATGGACTGGAGACCTGTCCTGGGTGTCTCTGGGACAGACTGGAGACCTGTCCTGGGAGTCTCTGGTGACCTGTCCTGGGTGTCCCCTTCCTTCACCCAAAAGCAGCTGAGATTGTCTCCAGTCCTAAACAAGGGGGCATAACAGATGACTTATTAACTGATATAAACATAAAACACTATTTCTTTTATGTTAAACTCAATCTGTAACATTTGAATTTCAGTGTATTTTATAAATATTAACTGTTTTGTAGGAATGAACACATTTGTACCATTCATTCAAAATATGCCTTTTACTATGAACAAATCTGTAGCATTTTTAAAGAACCTATTAATAATAAAATCTTCCATTCAAGCTCTGTTTGCACTAACTCTTGTATTTGTAACATTTCAGAATGACTCTTAACTCTTGCAGATACAAAATATCAGTAATGTAATATAATAAACAGTGACATTTTTAATGAATCATGTGACATAACTTTTGATCCTCAGCATTTTTAATAATAAATACTTCATTTATAAAGCCCTTTAAAACAGCCACAGCTGCAACAAAGTGCTACACATATAAAAATCATTTTCACTAATCATCACATATTTTACTCTTTTTAAATGGATTATTTTTCACATATTTCATCATTGTTTCTTTCAAGAGCTCCACACCTGAAAATGCCTCATGAAAAACATCTGCCTGCTCAAAGCTGCTCTGACATTCTTCTGTCTGTTGTGAGACACCAGGGGGCTAGTTAGCATTGAAGCTAGCATGTTAGTTGATGAAGTGTCGCTCCTCGTTGTGTTTTGCTGTCGTCACAGCCACTAATGATACACAGACACACTTGTCTTTCAACACTGTGAAAGACCTTTTCCTCCCAGTCACTGTGCAAATAGGTTTTCTTACCTTTTTTTTTGCCATTTTCCCCTCTGGGAGGTAAAACTAGCTTGTAGCTATGCTGCTGCAAAGATAGGGAGTGGTCTGATTCTGAATTTTGACCCCAGGCAAGATAGCTAAACTGTATACATAAAACTATTTATTTTTAAAATTTGTATTAATTATTTTCATTTCAAATATATATTGTTGCAAATGTTATTTCTTAAATTAAAAAATATAATTAATGATGATTTTTACGTGGTGCTCCTTGATGAGTGCTATTTTTTTAACATGCCCTGCGGGGGCACCTCCTGTGGTCCCTGCGGGCGACCAGGTGCCTGCAAGCACTGCGTTGGCGACCCCTGATGTAGATAATGTCTCCGTAATCAATGGAGGGAAGGAAAGTCACAGTTACAAGGTGTTTCCTAGCATTCAGAGATGAGATCTGTTTCTGAAAAAGAAACCCAGTTTAACTTTCAGTTTCTTTATTAGGTAAACATAGAACATGCATTACACAGATGGGAGTCCAGAATCATACAACATGTCAGGGTGGTCCCAGCTGTAGATTTAAACACACACAGAAGGTTAACAAAGAAACTTCCTGAGCTGGAAAACAGAATGCCGTTATCTGTCGCAGATGAGCAGGAACGGAGGGGGTAAGGTAGATGTAGTGTCTCTGAGGACATTTGTCTTTCTTAAGTCTTGGAAGGATGGACGTTACAATTAGTATTTAATTAATTAATTTAATTAAGACATTCAACTTTTACATTTACAAATAGTTTAACTATTTTTAAAAATACAGGTAGTCCTCGAGTTACGAACGAGTTCCGTGCCTACGGCCGTTCGCATGTCGAAAATCGCCGTAAGTCGGAAAACACACGAGCCGCCACTTATACACGTACATGTACGGTACTGTACAGTTTCCAAGCACTTCGCTTATCCTAACACAGTACCCTACATAATTATCAAAAAACCCATACAGTACATTTGGAGCCATAATGAAGGAAAAAAATAGTTAGCATGTCTGTTAGCATGTTAACTCGTTGCACGTCCGAGCTCTGCATTTTTCAGCTGCTTCACGCTTTCCAAACTGTTTGTAACTGCATGTTAGCTCCATACATTTGGAGCCATAATGAAAGGAAAAAGAGTTGATAACTTAATGGGAGCTGGTGAAGCCGTTTCTCTGTGTTAACATGTTAGCTCGGTGTCCATCCAACATCTCCAGAGCATCGAGGCGAGCTCCCGGCCGCAGCATGCCTCTCCGCCGTCCGTCGGCTCTGTGACCCCGGTGGGATGCAGCGGAGTGATTGGCGGCTGCTGCTCCGGGCCTGAGACGTCCACAGAGTTCGCAGAGCGTTTCCAGCTCATTTATCCGTATGAGGCAACCTCTGATCAGACACACGGTCCTCCAAAGCTGGCTGTCGAGGCTGGAGCTAACCGAAGCGAACCGAAAACTGGCGGACACTGCCGAAAACTGGCGGACACTGCCGAAAACTGGCGGACACTGCCGAAAACTGGCGGACACCGCCGAAAACTGCCGGAAACGGCGTAAATCGGATTCTAAATAATAATAATAACAATAATAATAATAATAATAATGATAATACTTTATTTATAAAGCCATTTAACACAACCACAGCTTATACAAAGTGCTGTACACATAAAATCAAGAACATTTAAACACATAAAACAAGATTTTTAGGCCTTTAGATAGCCCTTTGTTATATTTTGCTTTTAGCTAGCTTCTAGCTATTACATTGTTTTTGCTGTTTTTATCTAACAATTTTCTACTTTTAGT
The DNA here is from genome assembly GCA_038048925.1 of Garcialebias charrua. NCBI lineage: Eukaryota > Metazoa > Chordata > Actinopteri > Cyprinodontiformes > Rivulidae > Garcialebias > Garcialebias charrua. The sequence continues at coordinate 13,434 of JBBPBX010036112.1, read as the reverse complement.
TTTTAACCTTTTCATGCTAACGTTTAACTACTTTTACTGTTTTGCTGCTTTTAGGCTACTTTGCTTTTTGGCTTGTCATTAGTCTTTTGTTTAGCTTTTAGCTAGCCCTTTGCTTGTTTTTTTAGCTTTTAGCTTGTTTAGCTATTTTTGGCTTTTCGTAAATGTTCTGCTTCTTTTAGTTTCAACTTTCAGCACTAGTTCTTATTATTCTAATTATTATTGCCTTTATTTGTGTCTTTCTGCCAGTTAAAGTACTGTTATTGTGTACTTATATTTACATTTGTATTCAAATGTTTTAAAGGAAGCTGAAAAGATGAATGTGTAGTAAATTACCGGAGTCTTCTGTCTGTGTTTCAGGTCGTGGTTCTATCTCTTCATCAGACAGTGAACAAACCTTCCTGAAGAGACTGAAGCAGATTCTGAAGGAGAATAAGTTCAACGTGTAAGTTTCTCGTGTTTGTGATGATGGTCTCAGTTCATGTATCAGAATGAATCTTGAATGTCTTGTACCATCTTTTTGGTTCAGAAGTGGACCCTACAGAGTTTCCAAGTGAACCCAAGCTGCCACTGCCCTGAGTGAAATGTGTTACAAACCACATCAGACATTTTTATCCTTTTCTTTTTCTGGACTGATTGGAAGATGCTGCATGTCCTCACTTTCCCTCCGTTCTGTCGGCTGTTTATCTCAGGCCAGAGAGGGAAGAGTAGAAAGCAGAGAATGGTTGAAGTCTGAAAGGAAGGATGGAGAAAGTCGAGTCAAACAGATGTGGTGAAGAGCAGAAAATAGGTCACATACTGCTCTCTCCAACTCCCACAGTATACAGCCTTAAAGTACAGTAGTCCCTCGTTTATTGCGGGCGTTAGGTTCCGGACACCCCGCAATAAATGAAAATCTGCGAAGTAGCGACATTATTTTTAATTTTATTTATTTTTTTGTCCTTCTTTCGGCTGCTTCCTTCTTCAGGGGTCGCCACAGCTAACGAACTCGCACAAAGACTTGGCACTTGTTTTTACGCTGGATCCCTTTCCTGACACAACCACAGACCACCGAGCTACCACAGCCCTCTGTGTGGAGCAGAGAGCTGCCATCTAGAGTACCTGGGGGAGCAGATGGTGGGGGTTGGGGGGCCTTGCTCAGGGGCCCAGAGTGGGGCATATAAGGGTGGAGACGGGTGTGGGTCCTTCACCTATCACACCCACATTTTTGATGTTGTTGGTATGGCAGGGTATCTGCGGGTTGTAAAAGGTATTAAAAGGTAGTAAATAAAATTAACACCAATTACGGCCATTAAAAAGTATTAAAAAGTAATAAACGTCATCTGACGAGGTATTAATAAATAAAAAAAACTACACAACTATATTATTCCCGTTCTATCGGCGGAAAAAAACACAGTGAATTTATTTATCTTTTCTAATTTTATGTTCGAGTAGGACCTAAGCTAAATCAATAATGTCATATCGTCGGTCAGTGTGCGTTTGCGCGTACGGCCGGCTGAGGGCTGACAGAGCTTCCAGAACTGTCATGATTAGAGGACGCCAGATTCAGAGACTGGCTTCAGCCAACAGCCGAGAGGCTTAGTGTCATGTCTGTAAAAAGAAGTAGGAACGCGGCTCGTTTCTCTGAAATTTAACAAGAAAAGCACCTAAACAATTATTTGTTAACTCGAAATTATAGCAAAGGTGTGTCTCAGTCTAACATTTTCTTAATAAATGCACTTTAATGGTCAAATAAGCTTTATTTAAAAAATAGTTTTGCTGCCTTGATGTTCCGTGAACGCGCAGAGGACGAGAACCAGGAAAGAGGAACGCAGCTTGTTTTTCCGAAATTTAACAAGAAAAGCACCTAAACAATTATTTCATTGCTCAAAATTATAGCAGAGGTGTGTCTCAGTCCAACATTTGCTTGAAAATTGCACTTTAATGGTCAAATTCGTCGGGGTGTTGCTGCTGTTTTGACGGTTCCAAACAGAGAGCAGAATGAAGGTGGAGAGAATTTGGCAGGCCGATTGAGTCATTAATTGCTAGTGACGATTCTCAGTCATCCAGGATATGGTAAATTCTAAAAAGTGCAAGAAAAAAACAATAAAATATAATAAAGTATAGACTTCTGGTGACGTCATGTAAGAGACGACAGCCTAAAGCATTGCTTCGTCTGTAAAATCCAAATAACCTAACAAAAAATCATCAACAAGTGGCATACTAACAAGTCTCAGCATGGCAACAACTTCAAGAAGCAAAAGCTCCAAAAAACAGGAAAGTACAATGGACAAAAATGAGAGTTTAAAGCAGCTAACCCTGGCTCAGACTATGAGTAGCATCTCCGATGCTAATGTTGCTAATTCAAGTAACACCGAGAGCAGGATTCTGAGTGAACTGGAGAAATTAAGACAAGAGAACAGAGAGGGGCACTCACAGACCAAACTCAGGGTATCCGCGGGGTTGTAAAAGGTAGTAAAAGTTAGTAAATGAAATTAACACAAATTAAGGCCATTAAAAAGTATTAAAAAGTAATAAACGTCATCTGACGAGGTATTAAATTTTTTAAAACCTACACAACTATATTTTTCCCTTTCTGGCGTCTTAAAAAAGGTCTGTGAATTTATTTATCTTTTCTAATTTTATGTTCCAAGTAGGACCTTAGCTAAAACAAAGACGTCATATCGTCAGTCAGTGTGCGCGCGCACCTACAGCTGGCCGAGGCTGATCATGTCTGTAAAAAGAAACAGGAAAGAGGAGCGCGACTTTATCCTCCGACATTTAACAAGAAATTTACCTAAACAATTGTTTGTTAGCTCGAAATTATAGCAAAAGGTGTGTCTCAGTCTAACGTTTTCTTAATAAATGTACTTTAATGGTTAAATCGGCTTTATTTAAAAAAAAAAAAAGTGTCGCTGCCTGTGTGCACCGTGATCGCTCAGCGGTGAAAACAGGAAAAAGGAGCGCGGCTCGTTTCGCCGTCATTTAACAAGAAAAATACCTAAACAATTATTTGTTAGCTCGAAATTATAGCAGAGGTGTGTTTCTGTCTATCATTTTCTTAATAAATGCACTTTAATGGTCAAATTAGCTGCATTTCGCCGGGGCGGTGCAGCTGGCTGCTGGATTGAAGCAGTGAGCAGAGAGGTGGGGAGAGTATGGCAGGCCGATTGGGTCATTAATAGCTAGTGAAGATTCTCAGTCATCCAGGACATGGTGAATTCTAAAAAGTGCAATAAAAAAAACAAAGTATAGTATAATAGTATAATAAATAGTATAATAAATAAAGTCCAGTTGTTTTTGTCTTGAACTTTTTTTAATTTGTCATTAAAGGCACGTTTTCCTATTACATGATACAACAGCCAACTGCATGCCATACCCTATGAGTCAGAGAGTCAGAGTCAGAGAGTCTTTATTGTCATTTGCACCGCATGTGGTACATGAGATGAAAACGAGATTATGTACACGAGGTCCCAGTTACATCCAACAACAAATGAAAGAGAAAAACAGTAATAACATCTAGAACTAACTAAGAAAAACATCAACTAGTAATACACTAAGCCTAATATAGTGGGAATAAACAGCAGCACGAACATGAGTTTGTATGAGCAGATGGTCACAGATGAACACAGATGAACACAGCAACAAGAAAACATATCAGCATCAGCATGATGTGATATTTTGCAGTGTTTATTTTTAATTTTATTTTTATTTATTCATGAGTCTAACAGCCTCAGGGTAGAAGCTGTTCCTCAGTCTAGTGGTTCTACACTTGATGCTCCTCAACCTCCGTCCTGAGGGGAGTGGGGCAAAGAGTGAGTGTGCTGGATGAGTGAGGTCTTTCATGATGCAGGTGGCTCTTTTCCTGCATCTGGAGGTGTAAATGTCTGTGATGGTGGGGAGACTGACTCCAACAGACTTCTGTGCAGCCTTCACCACTCTCTGCAGAGCTTTCCTCTCTTCAACTGTGCAGCCTCCATGCCACACGTTGATGCTGGAGCACAGGATGCTCTCCACTGCACACCTGTAGAAGGAGGTGAGAACTGGGCTGCTCAGACCAGCTCGTCTCAGCCGTCTGAGGAAGTAGAGTCTCTGATGACCTTTCTTGATCAGGCTGGTGGTGTTGTTGCTCCAGCTGAGGTTATCATTCATGTGTACACCCAAGTATTTGTAGCTGGAGACCACTTCCACTGCAGACCCACCTATTTTCAGTGGGGCATGGGTGTGTTTGTTCCTTCTGAAGTCCACAATCATCTCCTTTGTCTTCTTCACATTCATGTGAAGATTATTCTCTTTGCACCAGCTCTCCAGGTGTTCCACCTCCTGTCTGTAGCTGGACTCATCATTGTTTGTGATGCATCCCACCACCGCTGTATCATCTGCAAACTTAACAATATGACAGCCTGGAAGTGTGGCTGTACAATCATATGTGAGCAGAGTGAACAGAAGGGGGCTCAGCACACATCCTTGAGGAGAGCCAGTGCTGAGGGTTATGGTGGAGGAGGAGAAGTTGTGGATCTTCACGGACTGTGGTCTGTCTGTTAAGAAGTCTAGTACCCAGTTACAAATAGAGGGGCTTAGTCCAAGTGTAGATAGTTTGTCTATCAGAGTTTGGGGGATCATGGTGTTGAAGGCAGATGTGAAGTCCACAAAGAGCAGACGCACGTATGAGTCTTTCTGATCCAGGTGGGTGAGAGCAGTGTGGACCACGGAAGAAATGGCGTCCTCTGTTGATCGGTTCTCACGGTATGCGTATTGATGAGGGTCCTCATTGATGTTGACGGTTGCCTTGATGTGGGACATGACCAGTTTCTCAAAACATTTAGCGACTATCGGGGTGAGGGCCACCGGTCTATAGTCATTCAGACCAGTCACTGTGGAGCTCTTTGGGACTGGGATGATGGTCGCGGTCTTCTATGGGGCCATCAGGAACTGCAGGTTTTTTTTTTTTCAATCAGAATGAATGGAAACGGTCATATTTCAGTCAAATGGTTTATAAATATGGGGGAAAAATCTATAAATGTCACTTCGTCCTATAAGTTGCAAGGCATGTAAATTATGCAAAAAACTGCAACTTACAGGATGAAAAATACAGTAGTTATTATTTTTCTCCCTCTCTTTTTGAATTATGCATGTGTTCAGTGTTGAATTATTTTAACTAAACTGTTCTGTTTTCAAGTTTACAGTTTTTTGTTTGCCATTAGAGATATGCTGTGTGTGGGAACAATTAAACTTTTTCTCTTGGGTTAGATTTAAATAACAAATAGGTCAGTGCTTTTATTGAGGCAAGAAGCAAATTGATGTACTGTATCCAGTAATTGTTATAAAACTACATTTACTACCAAAGTTTAGGAAGAAAATGACAGTAATCTTATCACTTTACAATTAGTTGCATGGAACTGAAATACAACAGGTTGCCGCTACGGTTACAGCTCGGTGCCGTGATGGTATTAAAAAATATTTTGATGGTATTAAAAAGGTATTAAAAGGTATTAAATTCAACTCTAGAATTTCTGCATATACCCTGAAACTGTCTCTAACAAAAATGGAGGTTACGCTGCAAGAACTGAAAAGAAGTGTGGACTCACTGGAAAAGAGGACCGCGGAGGCAGAAGGCCGCATTAGCAACACGGAAGATATGGCGCAGAGGCACGAGAGGGCGCTCAGATACCTGCTACACAGGGAGATGGATTTAACGGCTAAGTATGAAGACCTACAGAATAGATCTTGAAGAAACAATTTGAGAATCTACCAAGTGCCAGAAGACAGTGAAGGCAAAGATGTGATTGCTTTTGTTAAAGAGCTGATTAAAACAACCCTGCAGCCAGCGCCTGAAGTGGACATGCGGATAGAACGGGCTCACAGAGCCCCCGCAGCTAAGCTGAAAAACCCCACAGCTGGTCCGCGGTCCCTGATCGTAAAGTTTGTGGACTTTTCAGTGAAAGAAATGATTACAGTATTCGACAAGCCTGGAGCCAGAGAAAAGTTATCTACAAGGACAACCTTATCTACTTCAACCACGACTACTCCCCAGAGCTACAGAAAAGACGTGGGCAGGTACGACAGGTCATAAAACAGCTGAAGCAGAAAAACATCAAAGCTAAATGTATTTATCCAGCGTAATTAAGAATGCTCACAGAGGATGGAGAAAAGACGTACCCGACCCTGACGGAGGCCGCCCCAGCGCTACAGGAGCTTGGAGTCCAGGTGCGAGTGGATGAGAGGGAGAGGATGGAGCGCGAGCTGGATGAGCACAGGTGGAGCACCGTGGGACGGAGGCGCGCGAGGGACACGGCGAGGCTGTCCAGCGCTGATGTGAAGGCTTTCTTGGATGGAGACAAATAATCGCTGAGCGTGCCTATCATCGAGACTACAGTTCATTACGGATTTTGTTAGGATTATGACTTGTTTTTCAACACATCAGACGGACTTTGTGAGCTACAGAGCTACATAGGAGCCGCAGCACCTGCTCTACGAGCGGGACGCACGCAGCCTGACACGGAGTGTGACAACCCCACGGAGGAACCGTCACCATCCTCTCTGCCCATTACATCCTGGGACTGGTACTTTTCATGACTCTATGAAAACCCAGTGGGGTATGTGGAAGTTTTCTTTTTAATGTGTTCTACTATGTTAAATGTGTTCATTTAGTGTTGAGATTGGTGCTGGGCAATTGTACATTTAATTATAAAGTTATAAACCAACTGGATATGTTTTTGATAACAGTGAGGGACATTTATAGAGTTAATGAATGTAATATAGAACCAATTACTATATCAGATCATGCTCCAGTCGTGCTCAAACTAAAGACAGGACCAGCTAATCAGTTTAAATACTGGATACTTAATGTATCTTTATTAAATGATGAGAAAATTAGACAAGACCTTCAAAAAGCTCTGAAGGAATACTTTGAGTTAAATGATAATGATACAATCTCTCCCTCAATAATGTGGGAGGGGAGTAAAGCTGTAATGAGGGACAATATTATTTCACTCTCTTCTCAGTTAAAGAAACAGAGGCTTCTCAGGCAGAAGGAGTTGGAGAAGAAAATAAAAAACATGGAAACACAATTTCAACAATCTCGGGACCAGAAAAGCATTAGAAACGCTAAAGCAGACTAGACAGGAATTAGACGACTTACTAACTTATAAAGTAGAAGAGGCCTTGCGATTTATGAATAGGAAATACTATGAAAATGGTAATAAAGCAAGTCGCTTACTAGTTTTTCAGTTGCGTAAAGCCCAATCCAACAGAGTTGTAGGCAAAATTAAATGTCCCTTGACAAACCGGATTCTTACAAAACCACAAGAAATTTCTAAAACATTTGCTGATTATTACAAAAAAAACCGGATTCTTACAAAACCACAAGAAATTTCTAAAACATTTGCTGATTATTACAAAAAACTATATGAGGAAAAAATACCTTGCAAATTCGAAAATATAGAAACATTTTTAAAATCAATTGAAATGTCCAAACTAACACAAGATGAGGCTGAGATCATTGTGCACCCGATAACACAAGAAGAAATTAAAAAGAGCATTCTTAAACTTAAAAATGGAAAAACGCCAGGGGTTGATGGTTTATCTGGAGAATACTATAAGGCCTTTCTGAATGAATTAACACCTATTTTATGTAAAGTCTACAATTACGCTCTGGCGGAGGGAGACCCCCCGGGTTCATGGCCAGAGGCAGTGATTGGTGTCATACACAAAGAGAATAAGGATCCAACTCTTTGTACTTCATATCGTCCAATCAGTCTTCTGTGTGTAGATATGAAAATCCTAACCTCAATTCTTGCAAACAGAATTCAGAAGTATATAAAAAAGCTCGTTAAACCTGATCAAACTGGCTTTATTACCAATAGACAAGGATGTGATAATGTTAGAAGAGCCCTAAATTTACAAATAATCGCAATGAAGAAGGACATCCCATCGATGTTTTGGCCTGGATGCAGAAAAGGCTTTTGACAGAGTGGACTGGTTATTTTTAGAACAGTCACTTAGATATAGGGGTTTCAGTGATGTGTTTGTTGATTGGATGAAAATGTTCTATAGGAGCCCAAAATCCAGAGTTAGAGTAAATGGTCACTGCTCAGACTTCTTTCCTCTGGGACGTGGCACACGCCAGGGAGATGCTCTGTCACCTTGTCTAATCGCTCTTAGTATTGAGCCATTGGCTGAGTTAATAAGAGCAAATCCTCTCATACGAGGTATAACAGATGATGCAAATATACAACATAAAATAGCACTTTTTGCTGATGATATTCTAGTCTTTTTGGAGGAGCCGACCACCTCCATACCTGCCCTCTTAAGATGCCTTGAAGAATATAGCCATGTCTCTGGATATAAAGTTAATACCAATAAATCAGAAGCAGTGATGATTGTTGGCGATTGGCCCTCCGAATTAGATAAATTGGTCTCCTTTAAAAGATCCTCCCATGGATTTAGATACTTGGGCATTAACATCACTCCGAAAACCTCACAACTTTTTGATGCTAATTATGGAAAACTAATCAACTAAACTAAATCATGAAGGATTTGGAAAGATGGGATGTACTACCTCTATCCCTCTTGGGTAGAATAGAATCAATAAGAATTAATGTACTGCCAAGATTACAGGTAGTCCCCGACTTACGAGCGCTCTTACTTACGAGGTCCCGGATTTACGAGGTTATCATATTGTAGTAATATAGGACGGGGTCAGTTTACTGACTTACCTATATTTTAGATGTATAAATTGGCAGGGTTTAGACTGACACAAAAATACATCATTAATTAAACGGGTTCTCTCTTTTTCAGCTTAATACCAATAATTCTATACCTTGACCAGATGTAATTCACAGGAAACGTTAAACTTATGTTGGCACAGCAGGACTGCACCATTTATTTAACATAATTGTAAATTACATCACACATTTGTACATGATTGGTTGATTATTTTTCCTATAATTAACTTCAGCACAGATGAAATATAGGAACAACAGAACAAGTGAAGGATGATATTTTACTCATTTCTGCAGGTACATTAACTTAGTTTCTGGCTTAGGAAGATAAAGGTTTAGGAGGAAGGAAATGGAGGAAAAGAAGTTAAGAGTCAGGGAGTTATCTTGATGTGTTTAACCAGAAGCATGGCAGCTCTCCGGCTGAACTCGGCTACACGTTGGTACCCTTGGCAAAGCATTTGACGACTTGTTACCTCGTGAAGATGGTCAGTCTCCCTCGGTCCAGTTTGGTCAGTTCGTTTACCATTCTCAGCGTCTCCAGACGTGCGCCTTGACTCGAACCGAAAGTAACGGCAGCTCCTGGTGTTGTTTTCAAGATAAGACGTTCCTTAAAGGAATGTCAATAAAAGAGAGCTTTTCAGCTGTTGAAGATGGCTTATAACTTGGCATGTTATAAGTCTTTAACTGAATGACGTGGTCATTAGCGTGTTGACCAGACGATCATCAGTTCTTTGGGGAACCTCATCATGGCATTGAGGTCCTCAGCAAACTCCGTCAGTTCCAGCAAAAGCTTAGAACTTTAAGGAAGGATCTGTGATCAGTGACTTGTTGTTCTTCTCTGATTGGTCCAAACAAACCAGTGGATGAAGGTCACTCGGATAGGAGAAGATCAGTTTTTAGAACAGAGAAGAAGTTGTTTAGAATGAAGACAGAGAAACAGATTAGACTGGAGCCAGCTTCATAAAACAACTGATTAAAACTGTGTTCTAACTTCTAACAAAACTGATCGAGTTCAGTCTGACATATTAATTCACTTTCACCGTTTGATTCATCATATGAAGAAGTGATCATTATTTTGAAATAACATTGGATTTCCAACTTGAATTAAACAGTTTGAATTAAACAGTCTTTGACTTAACAAACATTGAATTCAATAATGCTTATACAAGTAACACAAGGTTATTCATTAACACAAAAATAGAGGAATAAGAGAGTCTCTTATGACTTATTGTGTTTTGATTCAAAATAATGTAATAAAATAGTGTTAATGTCTTTTTTCTGAGAGTATCAGTGAAAAGGTGTCACTGGGACAGTTCAAGTATCAGAGCGGGCACAGTCATGCCCATTACAATATTTAATAAAAATATGGAAAAAATATATATATTATTTTTTTCTTTTTGTGTTTAAATGTTCTTAATTTCATGTGTACAGCACTTTGTTGCAGCTGTGGTTGTTTTAAATGGCTTTATAAATAAAGTATAATTGTTATTTTTATTTCAATTTTTAGCGATTTGAGCGATCGCTCCCAACGCGCAGCCGGCAGACGTAAAACGAGCGGATCGCCGCCGCCTGACCATGCAATGAGCGGAGCTAAGCGGGCGGGGATTGGAAATGCCGGCATCTGCGGCCAGGAGCTGCTGGCTTTTGAGGACAGTGCGTCCAATCAGAGGTTGCCTCATACGGATAAATTAGCTGGAAACACTCAAGTGAATTTGTGTATGTGTCTGACCTGAAGCAGCAGCCGCGGATCGCTCAGCGATCGCTCCCAAAGCGCCGCATGCAACGAGCGGAGCTAAGCGGGCGGTGTGCCAGAGGAGGAACGAGCTAACATTAGCCAGTAAGCTCAAGCCTCGTAGCTTCACCGGACAGCCGGCTTTGTGCGATCAGAGGTTCCTGGAGCTCGACTCGATGTCGGACTGGAAGCCGAAGATATCGGGGGACACTGAGCTAACTTGGAATGACAAAGCCGACAGCCTTTTTGGACGTGCAGCTAAACTGGACTGCCCGTAGCTGCGGACTCGTGGGGCTAAATGCTAACAGGTGCAGCTAATGGCGGCGCGCACAGACGGCTTTTGGTAAGTTATTAAAACTTATTAAAACTTATTTCTGACTCCAAATGTATGAAGATAGCATACTAACAGTCCTTCCTGTAAAGGGTTTGGACTGCGTGGTGCTACAGAAAACTGGAGAGCTTGGACGTAACGCAGCGGAGCGGAGGCAAACAGCTCAGCTCAAAGTAAGAAATTAATTTTTTATATTTTTTATAAATGTTTTAAAGTATTTTAAAGTGTTAGGATAGTTGAAATGCTTGGTAACTGTTCATTACCGCACATGTACGTGCTCGTGCGGTATATATATTAAAAAAAAAGGGTAGTCCCCGAATTACGAGATTTCGCCTTACGAGATACTCGGAGGAACGGAACTCGCTCGTAAGTCGGGGACCACCTGTATTATTTTTATTTCAATCCCTTCCAATATCAGTGCCACAATCTACATTCAAAACTCTAGAGAAGCTTGTATCAACATTTATTAGGCAAAACCGAAGACCAAGAGTGCGTTTAAAGGTATTAATGACCAGTAAAGAACAGGGTGGTCTACTACTACCTAATTTAAAATTGTGTTACTGGGCAACACACTTGCGCATTATTTTGGCCTGGATTACTAATATTACAGAAACACAGTGGGTCTCGATTGAACAGAACTCAGTTCCTGGGCTGTCATTGAGAACCCTACCATTCATGAGTCAAAATTCTTTAAAAAAGTTAAAAATGATCAACCCTTGGATTCAACAAACACTGAAGATATGGACCCTAATTGAAAAACAAGTTAAAGGTAATACAGGGCTATCACGTGCTATGCCGATTGTGGGTAACATTGACTTACCATCTATTTCAGATATTGTCTTTAAAAGATTGGCAAATAAGGGTTTGATTGTGCTGGATCATTTGTTTTACGGGCAGACGCTTAAATCATTCTCTCAATTGCAAGATCAAATTTCCCTGCCTTCAGATGATCTATATGGATACCTGCAGATTAGAAATGATTTAATAAAACATGTGGAATGGGATAAAATTAAAAAAAGAACCTACTGACATTCAAGTATTTTATATACAGGTGATTGAAAAGCAGACACTAACAAACAAAGTAATCTCTGTAATGTATGGAAAATTGCTGAATAATTTGTCTGATAACACACTAGCATATTAAACAACAGTGGGAACTGGAGATGAATGTAACATTAACAGACAAAACTTGGGAAAATGTGTGTTCTATGTGCCATAAAGGGATTGGGAGTCAGATCTGGAAAGAGTTTGACTGGAAAATGAAAACTAGATTTTTAAAAACTCCATTAAAAACATTTATTTCCAAGAGTACAATTACAGACAAATGCTGGAGGAATTGTGGAATGGTTGGTGACCACACACACATCTTCTGGGACTGCCCCAAACTTAAGACCTTTTGGGAGAACATTAAACAGAAGATCGAGGACATTCTAAGGACAGATCTTCCCATGGACACTCTCCTATTTCTGTTGGACATATATCCCAAGGATCTACTCACTAAAGATCAATGTTACATACTGCACATCCTGTTACTAGTGGCAAGAAAGACCATTACCATAAACTGGATTAAGCCCTGCCCACCAACTGTTGCTCAATGGATGCAAAAGTTGAAACTTGTTTATGTGATGGAGCGTCTGACTGCCCAACTACAAATGAAAATGGATATTTTCCTGTCAAGATGGTCACGATTGTCTTATTTTATTTGATGAGTCTCAGTATGATGCCTGATTACACATGCTTGTCTATGAGTGCACACCTATTTCTCCAGCTCCCCGGGCGCTTTCGGGCTGCTCACTGCACCACCTGGTAGGTGGTTGGGTTAAATGCAGAGACGAATTTCGTCTGTGTATGGGAAACATACGCAGATGACAGGAAAAGACATTATTATTATTATTGTACTATTTGTCTTGAGTGTTTTTTTAAAGCCCAATCTCAACACTTTTTCGTGTTTGTAATTGCCTTTGTTTAGTTATTTTGAGGCAATAAAGTTTAAAAAAAAATAAAAATAAAGTATAGTATAATAAATAAAGTCCAGTTGTTTTTGTGTTGAACTTTTTTGAATTTGTCATTATAGCCACGTTTTCATATTACATGATACAACAGCCAACCTCATGCCATACACCAGTTACTACTCTGCTGCCATCAAGTACTGCTGTTCCTTTTTTTTTCTTTTTTTTTCTCAGTCAGAATGAATGGAAACGGTCATATTTCAGTCAAAAAATGGTTTATAAATATGGGAAAAAATCTATAAATATGTCACTTCGGTCTATAAGTTGCAGGGCATGTAAATTATGCAAATAAACTGTAACTTACAGGCTGACAAATACAGTAGTTATTTTTTTTCTCCCTCTCTTTTTGAATTATGCATGTTTTCAGTGTTAAATTCTTTTAATTAAACTGTTCTCTTTTCAAGTTTACAGTTTTTAGTTTGCCATTAGAGATATGCTGTGTGTGGGAACAATTAAATAACTTTTTGTCTTGGATTAGATTTAAATAACAAGTAGGTCAGTGCTTTTATTGAGGCAAGAAGCAAATCGATGTATCCAGTAATTGTTATAAAACTACATTTACTACCAAAGTTTATGAAGAAAATCACAGTAATCTATCACTTTACAATTAGTTGCTCTGAACTGAAGTACCGGTACAAGAAGTTGCCGCTACGGTTGCAGCTC
>JBBPBX010036111.1:0-13509 GCA_038048925.1 Garcialebias charrua | reverse complement strand
GTGGTGAGATGGTGTTTCACTCCCCTCCCCCCCACACACCCTCCTTCTACTATGTGGACCAGGTGCAGCCAGACGCGCATCGTTGATTGATGGGCGGGGCAGATGCCTTTATATTGGGCAGGCTGCTGCAGGGTGCGAGGGTGTTTCCTTCACTACAGTCGGCTGCTTTATTTTGCTTGTGTTCTGGATCTGCTCATCTGAGATCGTAAGTGCCAGTTTTTCAATCAGTGACTGGGATCGTGTTGGGCTTTTTGGGTGTTACACCTGTCGCTAAACCTTAGCGCTAAACCTGCTGAAAATGTTTTTCATTTTACACAGGTATGTGTCTCTGAGGTATGTGGTGCACTACAAAAACTGGACTCTAAAAAAATCAGCTGGTCCTAATGGTTTGGAACATTTCTTTCTAAAATTAGCTGCTGATTTGAATGATGAGCCTTTAACTGTATTTTTAATCTACATCACAAAGTTCTTGAAGTCTGAAAATCTGCATTTATTCTTTTATTATTAAAAGGAGGTAAGCCCTCAATCATGAACAATTAGAGATGATCTCTAAATTATATATTAAAAATTATATAGTAAAAGTGTTTGAAAAGTTGGTCTGTGATCAACTGGAAGAATTTTTCGAAACAAATAATCTTTTAAATCCTTTTCAGTCAGTTTTAAGAAGCAGCACTGCACTCCAACTGCTGCTCTAAGTTTTAAATGTGTTTGAGGCACTGGATCTCAACACCAGTGGTTACCCATGAAGAAAGGAGCAGCTGAAAGAAGAAGAATAAGAAAGAAGACATTTCAATCACTCTGATCAACATTTTTCTTTTGTTTGTTCATCCAGATCTCCCACAGCATCACACCTGGAAGGAGGAAGAGGTTCTCTGTAACCAGGAGAGGAACTCCAGTTTGGACCTGGAGGAACCAGGACTTCCACAGATCGAAGAGGAACATGAGGATCTAGAACTTCCACAATTTAAAGAAGAACAAAAGGATCCAGAACCTCCACAGGGAAAACCACAAAGTCTAGAGCTGAAAGAGGAGCAGGAGACTGAAACCTTTATGGTAACTCCTGTTCATAAGGAAAGAAACCACAGGGAACTAGAACCAAACAGGGACCAATGGTTCTTTCAGAACTCTGCTGAGTCTGAGAACCAAGTTCAAGAAGGAAGCAGACAAACAGACTCAGGATTCAGCAGAGATGAAGAGCTGAAACAACGTAAGAGAAGTTCACGAACCAGAGGTCACCGCGACAATGTAGACAACCCAAAAGTAAAAAGAAACCCCAAAAAGGTTTTGTGTTTGACTTGTGGAAAAAAATTCTCTAGGAAATCTTATTTAACTGCTCACATGAGAACTCACACAGGTGAGAGGCTTTTCTCATGTGAGACCTGTGGAAAAAGTTTTGTTCGCAAAGATACTTTGAAAACTCACAAAGGCAAGAAGCCTTTTTTATGCCTGATCTGTGGGAAAAGTGATGTTGTAAAATCTTTTCTAAACAGGCACATGAGAACTCGCAGGGATTATAAAGTTTAATTTTCTCAGACTTAGGGGTTTGTTAAACATACGTTTGTGTCACTTCATATAAAGGCCATTTATTTCTCCCCCTGGGTGTTCAGACACATGGAATGGAAAGTAGTGAGGTAAAAGTGGATGCTGGTGGTAGGGGTGGGGGTGTTCAATACAGGGGGTAGTGATCTCATCTGTGATAACAAAACATCTTTTAATGCAAACAAAGTACAGTTTGATTTCATCTAGCCTGTACTGTTGTCTGGTTGACTCTTCTTTTATAACTTGTAGATTGAGTTTTTACTATTGTATGAAGTGTTTTCTTGTTGGGTCTGTGTGTTTCAGTTACCAGTGCCTCGTCAGTGATGCTTCTCAGAGTCATTGTCTCACCTCAGGATATAAGACGCGTCACCCTACAAGATGTTCCCCCATCAGTTGATGAGCTATGTATGGTGCTGCGCAACACACTGGGCCTTCGAGGGAACTTTCTTTTACAGTTTAAAGATCCCAACTTTGGGAATGAGCTCTGCAATTTGACTGATGTCAAGGATCTACCAACCGAACGAGCCACACTGAAAGTTCTGTTCATGTTTTCTGCACCACTTTCTGACTCAACATTGGATACTGCAAACCCTAATACTGCCATCAGTAGTACTGCAAGCCCTGGTCCCCCAAGAAGTGAGGATCCAACAGAATGGTCTGAAGCATTTGTTATTCCACATTTCTCCCATGATGTTGAGTATCAGCTGAGGGTAGCAAATGAGGCCTATGCCAATGATGGATCTGTGATGGTTGTGTCAAAAAGTGTGAAGAGTGAAATACTGGACAGACTGGCTGACTGCATTGCCAAAATCACTCCCTATCCTACAAGAGACCACATAGAAAGTGTGGCCAAAGCTCTTGTGGTCAAGCACCCTTGCCTGAGGGAGCCAGGGTCGGGTCAGGGATGGTATTGCTGGAAGTTCAGCTTGGTATTCAAGATGGGCAATTATCGTCAGAAGTTGATGGCAGCTGGATGCCCTGAAGTTCGCGTAAATAAAAGAAGAGGAGGAAACGGAAATGGAAGGCCTCTCAAGAAGTCAAAAAAGGGAGAGATCCACTATTTGCCACAGCCTCCTGACGGACAAACTGCAGTTAAAGCAGAGAAGGATCGTGAGACCATGGCTCTAGAAGTGCAGAAGAAAGATCCAGATTTACTGGTGCTGGATGAATTGATGACTGCAA
Organism: Garcialebias charrua; assembly: GCA_038048925.1. Lineage (NCBI taxonomy): Eukaryota > Metazoa > Chordata > Actinopteri > Cyprinodontiformes > Rivulidae > Garcialebias > Garcialebias charrua. Next base: position 10,788 of record JBBPBX010036111.1, on the reverse strand, counting down.
CATTTGCACAGCGGAGACAAGAAATAATTGGTGATAAACCTCTTATCTGTCTTGTCAAGGACAGATGGCCTGCATTGTTTAGTGAGCGACAGGTAAATCTTTGCCAACTGAATACAGCATAACAATCTAATATTTTGTGACTTTAGTGCTCATATAGTAGTCAAAACATGTACTTTGTTGCAATAATTTAATTATTTGAGTTTCTGTTCTCACTGCTCTATGCTTCTCTTATATTTCCCTCACTTGTGCCCTTTTCTGTGCTATTTTGTTACTCATCTGCTTCAGCTAATTGCGGAGTTCTGCAGAATTGTCACCAAAGACCTGCTGGAATCCTTTTTTGGTGGACTTGATGCATTCATGCCCAGTCTTCTACAACTTTACAAAGCAGCTGCTGCATCGGGCAGGAGGTTGGCCCTAAACAGCATTCTGGATTGTCTTCAAAAGGAGGTGTGTACTGTATAAGAAACTTTTTCTGTCACTTTGTATGAAGATTATGGTATGCTTCAAGCTTTGTTATTGCATTCACACACCATTACCTGTTTTGGCAGGACACAAACCAAAACCAAAGAACGGCAGCCCTTCTTGGTCTCCCATGCTACTTTTCAGATGACTCCTCCAATGTAATCAGGATGTGTGATGTAAGACCCTAAATTTACATATTCTGTACTGCACTCTTCCAAATGCATATACAGTACCGGTAGTCAAAACTGGGGGACATGCAACTTGACTTAAAGGTTCAGTCTGCAGTTTCTGTAGAACATCAGCACTTAGAAAAAATTTCAACAGGCAAAGCATTCTGATCCCTCCCCCTCAGAGCCATATATGGCTCTGCCCCCTTGTGGTCTGTTAAAATTCAAATTCAAGCTCTGTTTTTATTGGCTGATTCAAATTCAAGCTCGGTTTTTATTGGCTGGTTACAAACTTTGTTTTTATTGGCTGGAAAATGGCGGGTCACTTTTTCTTTTTAGAAATGCTTATTTACCACCTGGAGAAGCAAGGGGACAATATTTTTTTTTAGTTTTTTTCAGAGATTACCTCTCTAACATCAATCTAGTGACAGAGTGAAGAAATATGTTAAAAATATATTGTTAGAAAAGTTACATATAGCAGCTTTAACTTATAACTATCATGTAACACAATCAACAGAAACAAATGTAGCATACTTCTCAATCAAGCATTCATATTTTTTGAATGTCCTAATGAAATCTTCATCTATTAACTCCTTAATTAAATGAGTTACATCAACGTTTAATTTCCCTTTGGGGTAAAGTATTTTTAAATTTAAATCTAATGTAATGAAAAGTTTGCATCAGCAAGCATTTACTGTATTTTCTGGACTGTAAGTTCAGTTTTACTCCAGAGCCCCTTACATATGTTTTTTCCTTCTCATGACACATTGTTTGACTAATGCGAGTTATGCTCCGGAGCGATGTATACCGTATTTTCTGGCCTATAAGTTGCAGTTTTTTATTTTTATTTACAAATTTTCATGTCCTGCAACTTATGGGGCGAAGCGACATTTATGGATTTTTTCCCCATATTTTTAGACCAATTTTTGGCTGAGATATGACAGTTTCCATTCATTCTGATGAAAAAAATGGAGCAGTACCACCTTCAGCCACTAGGCTCCACCGACCGTTCCCAGCTCATGTGTCCGACAGAAGCCTCCTCTGTTCGGACTCACTCTGACGCAGCACGGCCTCCTGCTCTCTGGAGGTCTGAACTACTGTTACCTTGTTAGCAAAATAGCTCATGAACCACACGACAGATTTTGATGAAACTTACAGAAAGTACTCACTGGATGGGATTTCTGGCTGAATGGCAGTGGGATAAGTTGTGTTTAGGTGCGCTCTTGCAGAATAGGCTTTTTTTCCTGACTAATACCTGGCACTTTTTTTTACGACTTTGACCGCAAACAATAGGTAATTTACACATTTCACAAAATCCTCTTGTTCGGTCACTAAAATGCCACCAAAGCCTGCTAAAGGAGTAAGTTTGATCCAAATTCACCTGCGGCCTGGTCCTCGTGGCGAAGCCACGACCTGTCTTGCCTCATCTCCTCGGTCTGAAGCAGCAGCTCAGGCCGCTGCAAGTTATGACGTCAGCAGCCTTAAAAAGGAGCTACTTGTGCCTCTCCGAGAGGACCATACAGTACTGCTATAATTAAAGCAGAGTTCCATGCTGTTCTTGGTGAAAGTCTCTCTTCAATCAATGCCGAGCTGTTATTCTTTTAAAAAGAATTATCCTCTGGCCTAGCTGCGGTGCAGGAGAGTTTCACGGGGCTAAAGCTAACGGTAGCTGAGGTGGAGAAGTCTGTCTCCACATGCACTGATGACATCGTTAGCCTCCAGAAAAAAGTCAACAGCCTTACTAAAACGGTGGCACAGCTGGAGGATAAATGTGATGACTTGGAGTCCCGGTTCCGACGTCAGAACATCCGCATCATCTGTGTCCCGGAGGATGACCCTTCATCGGCTACGACGGCCGCAGTTTCTCGGCTGCTAAAGGAGGCCTTCGTCTTTGAGGAAGAGCCGCTGTTGGACCGCGCTCATCGCATTCCAATCCCCAAACCGAAGGCAGGTGAGCGCCCTCGTCCAATTGTAGCTAAGCTACACTATCACACGGACTGTGTGAAAATCCTGGCGAAGGCGAGGGAGCTGCGGCGGGTCAAAGTGAACGGTACAACTATCTTCGTTTTCCCCGACTATACTGCCAGAACAGCCTTCACGGAGTGTCGCCGCAGGCTTCGCAACATCGAGGGGGTTCGGTTCGGCCTGCTCCACCCGGCTCGGCTGCGCATTACGTATGATGGAACTACACGGGTCTTCACCTCCCCCGAGGAGGCGAATGTTTACATCAGGTCAATTACTAAATGTGAATTATAATTAGTGTACTTTGTTTTATACTCAGGGAACATTAGTATTATTAGTTATTATTATTATTCATGTTTAGAAATATAATTAGTGCACTTTGTTTACATTCAGGGATTTAATGTTTAGAATTATAATTACCGGTAGTGTGCTTTGTTTACATTCAGGGACTTAATGTTTAGAATTATAATCAGTGTGCTTTGTTTCATACTCAGGGAAAGTTAGTATTATTAGTTATTATTATTATTCATGTTTAGAAATATAATTAGTGTGCTTTGTTTACATTCAGGGATTTAATGTTTAGAATTATAATTAGTACGCTTTCTTTCACATTTGGGGAACATTATTATTATTAGTTTTTACTATTATTCATTGTTTTTTGAAAGATTTCTTGTTCTCCCGGATTAGTGCCTAATATATATTTTAAATCTTCTTTTCATTTAGCTGGTTCTATAGGAGTCACCTAGTACAAGAGGGTGGTTTTTTTTGTGGTGTGGTGCCATTTGGCCGTAAGGATAAGTTTTCTAGTGACTCCTGTTGGAGTCTGCACAGTCCCTTCGTTTGGGGAAGGGCCAAGTGTAAGTAAGGGGGGGTGGGGGGAATAGTTTTATATGTTTACCCTTTTTTTCTCCTTGGGGGGGATGGGGTGGGGGATAAGGAAGGATGGCAATATTTTTCAAATAACAGGTCACATGTCTGTTGATTTGAAAGCTCCCTCAACATCATCTGCTGTTAGATTCCTAAGTTGGAATGTTAAAGGTCTTAACAATCCAGTGAAACGATCTAATATACAGTATTCTCATATGAAACGCCTGAACCCAGACATAATATTCCTACAGGAAACATCTGCAAAATTCAAATCAAGTTGGGTTCAAATATCCATGGATTGGGGATTGGGGAGATTTACCATTCGAGCTTCAACTCAAAAGCCAGAGGAGTAGCCATACTATTTAATAAGAATATTCATTTTACAGCATCAAAAATAATGAAGGATACAAATGGCAGATTTCTTATAATTGCGGGCTCTCTGTTCCACACCACTGTTTTATTAGTGAACATTTATGCACCAAACTTTGATAATCCAGATTTTATAAACAATCTATTTAGCACACTTCCATATCTTGACACTCATTTGTTAATTCTAGCTGGGGACCTGAATTGTGTAATGAACCCATCATTAGATCGCTCTTCATCTCGGTCCTTTACACAGTCTAATATGTCTAAATCTATTTTGGATTTTGTGTCCCAAAATGGATATGTAGATCCATGGAGGGCACGGAATCCACTAACAAAGACCTATTCTTTTTACTCTCAGGTACACCAATCCTATTCCCGTATAGATTACTTTTTTGTTGACAGCTCTTTAATGTAGTCACATCCTCTTAAAACTATCCGATTGTTGTTTCAGACCATTCTCCTCTAAGCATTGATATATATATTTTTTTTCTTCTTTCGGCTTTATTCCCTGCGTTAGGGGTCGCCACAGCGAACTGGTCGCACGAAGATTTGGCAGTTGTTTTTACGCCGGATGCCCTTCCTGACACAACCACAGACCACCGAGCAACCACAGCCCTCTGTGTGGAGCAGAGAGCTGATATCTAGGGTTCCCGGGGGAGCAGATGGTGGGGGTTAAGGGCCTTGCTCAAGGGCCCAGAGTGGGGCAGATGAGGGTGGATATAAGTGTGACCGCTTCACTTATCCTCTAAGCATTGATATAAACTTTATAAATAAACCCTGTTCTAGTCCTCATTGGAGATTTAATAGTCTCTTGTTATCAGATGAGCCATTTAATAAATTCATATTATCAGCAATAATGGGCTCACCCCATGGGCTCACCACCTGTGGGAGGGGCCAAAGGGGTCGGGTGCAATGTGAGATGGGTGGTGGCCGAGGGCGGGGACCCTGGCGGTCTGATCCTCGGCTACAGAAGCTGGCCATTGGGACATGGAATGTCACCTCTCTGGTGGGGAAGGAGCCTGAGCTAGTGTGTGAGGTTGAGAGTTTCCGACTAGAAATAGTCGGACTCACCTCAACGCATGGCTCTGGCTCTGGAACCAGTTTCCTTGAGAGGGGTTGGACACTCTTCCACTCTGGAGTTGCCCCTGGTGAGAGGCGCCGAGCAGGAGTGGGCATACTGGTTGCCCCCCATCTTGGTGCCTGTACGTTGGGGTTCACCCCGGTGAACGAGAGGGTAGCCTCCCTTCGCCTACGTGTGGGGGGACGGGCTCTGACTGTTGTTTGTGCCTATGCACCAAACGGCAGCTCAGACTACCCACCCTTTTTGGAGTCCTTGGAGGGGGTATTGGAGAGTGCGCCTCCTGGGGACTCCCTTGTTCTACTGGGGGACTTCAACGCTCACGTGGGCAATGACAGTGAGACCTGGAGGGGTGTGGTTGGGAGGAACGGCCCCCCTGATCTGAACCAGAGTGGTGTTCTGTTATTGGACTTCTGTGCTCGTCATGGATTGTCCATAACGAACACCATGTTTAAGCATAAGGGTGTCCATATGTGCTCTTGGCACCAGGACACCCTAGGTCGCAGTTCGATGATCGACTTTGTTGTCGTCTCATCTGATCTGCGGCCGCATGTCTTGGACACTCGGGTGAAGAGAGGGGCGGAGCTGTCAACTGACCACTACCTGGTGGTGAGTTGGCTCCGATGGTGGGGGAGGATGCCGGTCAGACCTGGCAGACCCAAACGTATTGTGAGGGTCTGCTGGGAACGTCTGGCAGAGTCTCCCGTAAGACGGAGCTTTAACTCCCACCTCCGGGAGAGCTTTGAACACGTTCCGAGGGAGGCGGGGGACATGGAGTCCGAGTGGGCCATGTTCCGCGCCTCTATTGTCGAGGCAGCTTATCGGAGCTGTGGCCGCAAGGTTGTTGGTGCCTGTCGTGGTGGCAACCCTCGAACCCGGTGGTGGACACCGGCAGTGAGGGATGCTGTCAGGCTGAAGAAGGAGTCCTATTGGGCCTTTTTGGCTTGTGGGACCCCGGAAGCAGCTGATAGGTACCGGCAGTCCAAGCGGCATGCGGCTCGGGTGGTTGCTGAGGCAAAAACTCGGGCGTGGGAGGAGTTCGGAGAGGCCATGGAGAATGACTTCCGTACGGCTTCGAGGCGATTCTGGTCCACCATCCGGCGTCTCAGGGGGGGAAAGAGGTACGCGACCAACACCATTTATGGTGGGGGTGGCGTGCTGCTGACCTCAACTCGGGATGTTGTGAGTCGGTGGGCGGAATACTTCGAAGACCTCCTCAATCCTACTGGCACGTCTTCCACTGAGGAAGCGGAGCCTGGGGACTTTGGGTCGGGTTCTCCGATCTCTGGTGCTGAGGTCGCCGAGGTGGTTAAAAAGCTCTGCGGTGGCAAGGCTCCGGGGGTGGATGAGATTCGCCCGGAGTTCCTTAGGGCTCTGGATGTTGTAGGGTTGTGTTGGCTTACGCGACTCTGCAATATCGCGTGGACATCGGGGGCAGTTCCCTTGGATTGGCAGACTGGGGTGGTGGTTCCCCTATTCAAAAAGGGGGACCGTAGGGTGTGTTCCAACTATAGGGGGATCACACTCTTAAGCCTCCCTGGTAAGGTCTATTCAGGGGTTCTGGAGAGGAGGGTCCGTCGGATAGTCGAACCTCGGATTCAGGAGGAGCAGTGTGGTTTTCGTCCTGGTCGTGGAACACTGGACCAGCTCTACACCCTCAGCAGGGTCCTGGAGGGTGCGTGGGAGTTTGCCCAACCAGTTTACATGTGCTTTGTGGACTTGGAGAAGGCATTCGACCGCGTCCCTCGGGGGGTTCTGTGGGGGGTACTCCGGGAGTATGGGGTACCAGGCCCTTTGATAAGGGCTGTTAGGTCCCTGTACGACCGGTGTCAGAGCTTGGTCCGCATTGCCGGCAGTAAGTCAGGCTCGTTTCCGGTGAGAGTTGGACTCCGCCAAGGTTGCCCTTTGTCACCGATTCTGTTCATAACTTTTATGGACAGAATTTCTAGGCGCAGCCAAGGTGTTGAGAGGATCCGTTTTGGTGACCTTAGAATCGCTTCTCTGTTTTTTGCAGATGATGTGGTCCTACTGGCTTCATCAGTTCGTGATTTACAACTTTCACTGGAGCGGTTTGCAGCCGAGTGTGATGCGGCCGGGATGAGGATCAGTTCCTCCAAATCCGAGGCCATGGTCTTGAGCCGGAAAAGGGTAGCATGCCCTCTCCGGGTCGGGGAGGAGGTCCTGCCCCAAGTGGAGGAGTTTAAGTATCTCGGGATCTTGTTCACGAATGAGGGAAAACTGGAGCGTGAGATCGATAGGCGGATAGGTGCAGCGTCCGCAGTGAAGCGGGCGCTGTACCGGTCTGTCGTGGTGAAGAGAGAGCTGAGTCAAAAGGCAAAGCTCTCAATTTACCGATCGATCTACGTTCCCACCCTCATCTATGGTCATGAGCTTTGGGTTATGACCGAAAGAACAAGATCTCGGATACAAGCGGCTGAAATGAGTTTTCTCCGCAGGGTGGCTGGACTCTCCCTTAGAGATAGGGTGAGAAGCTCAGTCATCCGGGAGGGACTCGGAGTAGAGCCGCTGCTTCTCCACATCGAGAGGAGCCAGTTGAGGTGGCTCGGGCATCTGGTTAGGATGCCTCCTGGACGCCTCCCTGGTGAGGTGTTCCGGGCATGTCCCACCGGGAGGAGACCCAGAGGAAGACCCAGGACACGCTGGAGGGACTATGTTTCTCGGCTGGCCTGGGAACGCCTTGGGATTCCCCCAGAGGAGCTGCTCCAAGTGGCTGGGGAGAGGGAAGTCTGGGCCTCCCTACTTAGGCTGCTACCCCCGCGACCCGACCCCGGATAAGCGGAAGAAGATGGATGGATGGATGGATTATCAGCAATTGATGATTTCCTAACATTCAATAAGAGCGATACAATTTCTCCCCCATTATTATGGGAAACATTAAAATCCTATCTTCGTGATCAGATTATTTCTTTTTCAGCTAATATTAATAAAAATATATGCACTAAGATATCAGAAATATCAACAAAAATTCAGAATTTTGATAGGCAAAATGCCATTAATCCGTCACACGATTTGCTGAAACAGCGACAGGATCTTCAGATGGAACTTGATCTTCTAACAACATCTGATGCAGAGCGTCTCTTGATTCGATCTCGAGCCACTTATTATGAGCATGGGGGAAAACCAAGTAGACTTTTGGCACATCAATTGAAACGAAAGGCTGGCTCTCACACAATATCGCAAATCAAGGATCGGTCGGGCAACCTCGTTTCAGATCCGGTCTCCATTAGTGACACCTTTAAAAAATTCTACTGCGATCTGTATAAATCTGAACTACAAGCAGACTCAAATGAGCTACTTGCCTTTCTTCAGAATATTGACATTCTTAGGATAGACAAATTTATTTCTGATCAACTTGAGGCTCCCATTAAATTAGAAGAAATATTTGCGTAAATTAAGAATATGCAAAGTGATAAAACAACTGGCTCGGATGAATTCCCTGCCGAATTTTTCAAAAAATTTAAAGATAAGATAGCCCCTCTTCTTCTTGAGGTTTATAATGAGTCATTTGGGCATGGCCTGCTGCCTCCCACCTTAACTCAGTCTCTCCTGTTGAAGAAGGATAAGGATCCTACTGCATGCGAGTCTTATAGACCCCTTTCGCTCTTAAATGTGGATTTTAAGATTTTGTCTAAAGTACTCGCAACTCGGCTTGAGACGGTTCTTCCTCTGATTATTTCACAAGAACAGAATGGATTCATCAAAGGTTGCCAGTTGTTTTTTAATACTCGTACACTATTGAACACAATTTTTTCAGCTCATTCCCCCCAAGTCTCCTGAAGTGATAATTTCTGTTGACGCTGAGAAATAATAATAATAATAATGTCTATTCCTGTCATCTGCGTATGTTCCCATACACAGACGAAATTCGTCTCTGCATTTAACCCAACCACCTACCAGGTGGTGCAGTGAGCAGCAAAGCTTTTGATCGAGTGGAATGGGAGTATCTCTTTGCCGCTCTTAATAGGTTTGGTTTTGGAGAGAGGTTTGTGTCTTGGATTAAGCTACTTTATACATCTCCTCAAGCATGTACAGGTAGTCCCCGACTTACGAGCGAGTTGCGTACCTACGGGCCGTTCGTAAGTCGAAAATTTGTAAGTAGGATCACAAACAAAACAAATATATATATATATATATATATATATATATATATATATATATATATATATATATATATATATATATATATATATATATATATTAGTGCTGGGAAAAGATTAAAAATTTTAATCTGATTAATCACACTCTGGGGACTGTGATTAATCAGATTAATCAGATTAATCACAATGCTTACCGGTAACTTTGTATGCTTGAAATGTAAGTATGACGGTGTTCAATAAAATGTTGAAGAAAACGTTTTATTGTCTCAAACCTGTTTTTCATACTCTGCAAGGTTTAAAGAAGTAATGTTTCAAACAATTTATAACATGTAAACAATAGAGTAAGCCCACAATATACATATATAGAAAAACATTTTTTCTGCATTTCAATTGAACCTAAAGTCCACTTGTGTAACATATTTACAGTCACATTTATCGTAACATACTCAACCTTCAACCAGTCACTTAGGCAGACTAACTTGTTAACATTTTCAGATGACAGAGCTAATCTTTTTTTCTGCATTTCAAATGAACCTAAAGTCGACTTATGTAACATATTTACAGTCACATTTATTGTAACCTACCTCATCTGACACCTCCATTGTACGCAGAAGATGGCAGAGCGCAGGTAGCACAACAGAGCAAGACACTACAGTGCAGACATACAAGAACACACCACAGTTAAATTACTGAATACTATTAATAATGATCATGCAACTGATATTACATTTTTGATTATAGCCCTTGAACATGTCTATATAGTAGGATTAATATATTATCTTTTGTGTTAAATTCATTATTAAAATGTAGAAAGAAAAAAAACTCACCTGCAGGGCTCCAGCAGATCTAGTTTTGACAACTTGTCATTCAGCTGGGGTTAAGTTGTGCTTTTGCTGGGCCAGTGTTGCTCTCAGTGGATCTTTGTTGTGCTGAATCCATTTAATCATGTCCAGAGTTGAATTCCAGCTTCTCTGTTGTGGTTTTGTTAACTTTTGGACGGCTAAACTCCGCTAGCGTTGTCTGCCGAATTAGCATTCTTGCTAGCTTCAGCGAAAACATGCTTCGCCCGAAGATGGTATTTTAAACTGGTTGTGCTTCGGTGAAAAGATAATTCATCGTTGCAATATGTACATACCACCTTGGTTTTATCCACGCTTCCATCGGAGTGTCTTTTTAAAAGAAATTTGCCACCAAGCACACTTTTTTGACTATCCGCGTTCATCTTTTCAATCCGTTTGTTATCTAGGCCGAGTCTGTCGCTCCAGAAGTGACGTACGTCAGCTCATTTGCGCATGCGCATATCAGTTGCATGGGAGGCGAGCTGCTCTCTTCTTCTGCTGGCGGTTGGAAAACGACTTTAAGCGCATTACTGCTGTTTGAGACTGAAAGCGGGATTAATCCTAATTTTTATAATATGAACTGATTAATCATTTTACATTAATCTCATGAGTTAATGCGTTAACTTTCCCATCATTAATATATATATATATTTTTTTAAATAAATGAATACATGTACGGTACTGTACAGTCACCATAGCACTTAGCCTACCCTAACACAGTTTTTAAAGATGAAGGAGTGAGTTGAATTGTCTCCCTTTCACATAAAGGAAGCAAGCTCCCTTTATGGGAATGGAGCCTGCAGGGAGGAGGGAGACAATTCAACTGACTCCTTCATCTTTAAAAACTGTGTTAGGATAGGCTAAGTGCTTGGTGACTGTACAGTATTGTACATTTATCTATTTATTTAAAAAATATATCTATTTTT
>JBBPBX010036110.1:0-31672 GCA_038048925.1 Garcialebias charrua | reverse complement strand
GTTCATTCTGACAGATTTTTGAGCACCGTGTACCACATGATATCAGCTCGAGGTCGGTAAGCACAACCAGAATTAATACATAAGGTGCACCGGATTATGAGTGGCTTTGGATGTCATCAGTCCATTAAATGGTCGTTATTAGTTGTTATCATCCCCATATCGGTGAAACTGTCTCACCTACCTCCTAGTAGGTAGTACAAAGTACGTTATTATTGTTATTATGGTTATTATCGTTGATAATAGGCAGCGTCACACCTGGAATTGTCTTCTTTTTTTTACTTATATAATCCTTTTCCTAAACCTAACCTTACACCTGACCCAGAGGACCAACCCTAAACTTAACCCCTTGTGCCTAAGCCTAACCAAGACCCTAAACCTAACCATGTGAAGCTATTATGAGCGCTAACAAAGCTAAAATTGGAGTCTATTATCATCACTACCAACGCTGATAATGTACCTTTAAACCCACTAGGACAGGGGTCACCAGCGTGGTGCCCCCAAGGATCATTTGAGATGACCCCGTTCTAAAAATAGCACAACTTACTACTAAGCTGTATTTAAAATTTCATTTTATTCAGTTGTCGTTCTTTTTTTGTATTTATATATATTTTAAAATGTCTATCTTAAAAATATGTTCTTAAAAATATGTTTATTATACATTTTTTTCAATTTACGCTTTGTTATTTCCGAAGAGTTTATCAAACTGGTGCCCTTTGTATGACTCCATCCATATCCACGAAGTAGCTCTCAGTTTCGAAAAGGTTGGTGACCCCTGCACTAGGAGGTACAGGAGGGGCAGTCTGACCGCTACATATGGGGATGATAACAACTAATAACGGCCATTTAATGGTTGACAACGTTCAAAGCGGGTGGGATTATAAGGTTCACTGTCGATTTTTGAAAAAGATTCAAGGATTTTAAGTGTGCGGCACCTTATAGTCTGAAAAATATGGTAAAGTGAATCAGAGACCAATTATATCATTCACTTCTGAGGAGTGTCCCACTCAAAGTGAAGTATTTTAACCAACGTGTCTTGTGATGTTAAATTAGGGGTCAAGGTGACGCTGAAAGTCTAGTAAATGGGATTCAGACATAATTTCTTACTGATGCAGGAATGAACAAAAAAGATCTGCATTTATCGTCATTCCGGGCTGAAAAGAACGGATGTGATGGATCGATACGGGAGTTGTCCGAGGTCTGAAACGAACAAGAGAATCCAAACCCACTGGAGCTCTTTAACTTCACCGCAGAAACATCATCCAAAGTTGGTGAAGATTCTCAGTCATCCAGGACATGATAAAATCAAAAGAAAGACGTTCAATACAGAAACAACTGGACTTTATTTGTAACAGAAGACGTTTCGCTTCTCATCCGAGGAGCTTTATCAATTCAAACAGCAGAGTGCGGGAGTAAGGTTTGCTCTTTGAATTGAGAAAGCTCCTCGGATGAGAAGCGAAACGTCTTCTGTTACAAATAAAGTCCAGTTGTTTCTGTATTGAACGTCTTTCTTTTGATTACATCATCCAAAGTTCAAACAGGTCGCAGAAAGACGTACTCTACCTGACTGACCCGACGTGTTAATATCTTTTACTACACAATTAGAGTTTAAAGAGGAATTAATAATAAAGATTTTACCACGAAACGTTCAACTTTGGAGCAAATTTTTTCCAACATCAGGAGTTTAAAACAATAACCGGCCTGAATGAATAGACAAACACAACCCCGTCAAAACAAAACAGTTTTATGGAAATACTTAAAATTAAAGTTGAATTAAACTAATCTGTAAGACAACAAAAGTCCCCAAAATCAGCCCCAAACAAAAAGAAAACATCCTCCTTCTGTATCTATCATGAACTCAGCTGGTGTCAAAGTTCATGCACAATAATCCAGGTTAAAAAATCCAGTAATGTCAATGTCAATTTTATTTATATAGCACATAAAAACAACCGAAGTCGACCAAAGTGCTTTACAGTTAAAAAAAATAAATAATATAAAACAAAGTAAAATGCATCTAGTGCCACTAAACATAATAAGGCTATCAGTAAATACTGTACACAACAACAATAAAATCTGCTCAAAATTTGATCTCAGACTCTGTGAGGATCAAATGCCAAGTAAAATAGATGAGTCTTAAGTGAAGATTTAAAAGTAATGGTCAGTCAGGCAGCGGGTTCGGATGTTGTCAGTCCATACAATGGGTGTTATCAACTGTTATCATCCCCATTTGTAGCAGCGAATAGGTCACAATCTAGCTACTAGCATGTTAACCTTAAACTTAGCCCCCTTACCCTTGTGCCTAAACCTAACCAAGACCCTAAACCTAACGCCAGAGGCTTTACTCTAAACTTTAACACGTAGTAGCTAAAGACGGAGCCTGCTGTCATCGCTTGTAACGGTGACAACGTACCTTTAAACCTCCTAGTAGGTACAGTAGGGACAATCTGACCGCTACGTATGGGGATGATAATAACTGATAAGGGCCATTTAATGGTTGATAACATCCAAAGCGAGCGGGGAGTCAGGTCATCTGGACATTTTTAGTTTTTTTGAGAGACGTTTCACCTTCCATCCGAAGAGCATCGGTCTGAGGGGTCACAAACAAACTTTTCCCCCCACCCAGCAGTACACGCCTTTAGTGGACCAACCAGTTGGCTGGTGATAAGATGGTTTGTGGGGACCGCCCTCTCACCCGTTGACTCCTCCCCGGCAGGCAGCCACAGCCAAAGTGGTTCAAGACCTCAAAGTTCATGCTCAATCATCCAGGTACAAAATCCAATAATGGTCACTGAAGGGGACTTTAGTGACAGTGACCGGCAGGAGTGTACTGCTTGGTGGGGAAAACCGTTTACTTGTGACTTCTCAGACTGATGTTGCCCTTCGGATGGAGGGAGACACGTCTTTCAACAACAACAAAAAAAGACCAGATGACGTGAGTGACCGTTGTTGGAACTCAGCAGGTAGAAGCTTCACCTGTTCTGACCGGAAATGGCTGGACCAGCCTCTGCTGGCGTGAACAGCTTCTCTTCGGGCTTTAACGCTCTGCTCCTCATGAAGAACCTGCAGAAAGACCCGGCATGCAGGAGCCACGGAGAGAGGAGAGCCACACTCGGAGCGAACAGCCGAGATGTTTCCCCCGGTGTGTCTCTCACAGCTGAGACTCGTGGATTTTTACTTCAATCTCTCCAGAGCGCACGCATCTAAACTCCCACAGACTTACCACCATTTACATCTAAACAAAACACAGTTTAAACATAAAAAATGAACACACAGACGCTTCAGCCTTGTAGTGCATCTTGTAGTTTTTACACAGTGGAAGGCTGAGGTTTATTTTTTACTCTGCCTGTTAGAACGAAGGGAAGTCTCACATTTTCTGAGAAGACCCTTGATGGATCAACATTTTCGGTGTTGGCATTTCTTTAAAAAGGTCTTTATAACTTCTTCTTCTATTCAGCTCATTGTTCCCCTTGCCCGTCTTGTTACTATGGGGAGCAGAGCATTCAGCTGCTCTGCCCCCCAGCTCTGGAACTCACTCCCACCTGATAGTCGCGACACAAATTCTTTGCCACATTTCAAAGTCAAACTCAAAACTCACCTGTTTAAAGTAGCCTATGCACTATGATAGCAACTGCATTGCCTTATTTTAATTCATTTTACTTGTTTTTACTGTGTATATAATATTGTGACTGTTTTTTATGATTGACAATGTAAGGTGACCTTGAGTGCCAAGAAAGGTGCCTACAAATAAAATGTATTATTATTATTATTATTATTATAACCCCAGCAGATTCAGAATCATCCAGTCCTGTAACTCTCCGTGCATCAAGATCAAACATCTTATATTGTAACTCCCCGTTGTCTGCTTAAACCTTCAGCATATGTTTAATCTGCACTAACCAGATAAACAGGATGAGCCGCTGCATGTCACGTTAGTAACTGATAACTGTTTGTTTGAGTGTAAAGTGTAATACAGTGAACAGTAGATAACAGTTTCTGCAGCTCCGGCTCTTCAGCGGGGGCTTCGGCTGCAGCTTGAAGCTGCTTTTTGTTTCTGCAGGCTGACCCACATACCTCTGCAGGCATGACAACAGAACACTGAGAGTCTGGAGGCCCGACACGGAGCCCAGAGTTTTAAAAGAGCCCTGACAAGCTGAGCTGTGCCACAGAGTTTCTGCTGTTCCTGTTTCAACGATGAACCCTGGATGGTCAGCTGGACTTTTTGCATCATGTGGTTATAGACAAACGAAGTTGATCCAAATGTAACATTCCAAGACTTTGACAAGAAAACATTTCAAAATAAACGTAGACTGTTTCCATGCATCTAACACGTGAAATGTAAGCTCAGTATAAGCAACAGAAACGATAAATTAATCCGTTATCTCCCTGTATCTCCATGAAAATCTGAATAAAGTGAGTGTGTGATCAGAGGTCAGTGTGGCTGTGATTCTTTGGAAGGGTTACTGACAAAACAAAGAGAAAATGAGTGCAAACACGTGTACCGTAATCTAATACCTTCCTCTGCTGGACAAATTGGATTTCTGCAGCGCTTTTAGTGCCTCTGCACACTCAAATTAGGCCGTGCAACCTCAGCAACAACGGCTTCGGCTAATTTAATGAATCTTTACTCACAAGTCAGCATTTCCTGACCGCAGCTCTGGTTTGATGTCCATAAATAACGTCCGGATGAGCCGATGCCCTGCAGGCGAGCTGCAAACCGCCTGGCTTTGCAGGACCGGTCGTGATGTTTTGCAGAGCTGCAGAACTTGTGGTTATTTCATTTCTCTGTGGTTCTGTTGGGTTTTAGCTGCTCGGTCATGAATCTGTCAGGATCCAACTGAAGGAAGACGTTTCTGGCTTAAAGGTTACAAAATCAAAACAACAGGATTTTCAGTGGGGTTGTAAATGTAATGTTAAATAATAATAAAGTCTATATAATGGTGGTTTTACATGAAATTAATAATTTGTTCTATATTTCTTGTGGTTATCATTTGTGACAACATTAATATTTATTTCAGTCTGTCGAGTTGTATTTGTGTGTGAGAACAGACACAAAATTTTAGAACAAATCAACTAATCACCTGAGAAACAGAAGTGACTGTGCTGCAGGACTGGAAGCTGAAGTGACTCGACACCAGGAAATGCACTGAGGCCGAATCACTAAAGACTGAGACAACAAACCATGTCAGTGATCAAACCAGATGTTTAGCTGCTGCAGAGGGAGTTAAACTACAGGAAGCAACAAAAACATGAGCTCAACAAAATAAAGCAGGAAGTTTGTTTATGGTTATTAAATTTGTTCATTTTTTTTACAAAAGAAACAATACAAGACAATCCCATAAATGATAATGTACAAAATATAAAAAATGAAAGGTAGCAGAAAGAAGAATAAATCTTATTATATCTGCCCCTTTTTTCCAACAATCAGATTAAACAATAATAATCTTCAACCAACAGTACAAAATGACTAACTCTTTCTAATTTTCTAACTAATACAATACACATTACGCTATTTCATATATTTTTTTAACACATTCGTTTTGATCATTTTCTTAAATGTAAACATTGACTTGGCATTTTTAACTACATTCTCCAAGCCATTCCATAATCTAATTCCCTGGATTGAGGTAGAACGTCCCTTCAAACTAGTTCTGAATTGTGGTTTTACAAACATCTCTGTCCCCTTAAGATTATAACAACTTTGTCTTTTAACAAAATGCATTTGGATATTTAAAGGTAATGCATTATTTTGAGCCCTATACATAACTGATAAAATATTATAATCTACCAAATCATGGAACTTCAATAACTTCAGTTGATAAAATAATGTACTTGATGGATGACGGTAATGTTTTCTAGTGATAATTCTTATAAGGAAGTGAAATTAATCAAAGCACAGAAGAAAAACTGTTGGAAAAGAAAGTAAAGTAGAATAAAGACCCTGACGCTGTTGCAGTCTGAGAGTTGGTTGTGTTTCTTTTTTGTTTGTTTGTTTGTTTGTTTGTAAATGTATCTTGATTTATAAATAATGTTTAGCAGCGTAAAGGCATCTGTTACAGCCACAAAGGGTGAGCAACAGTTGCCTTTGTGTGTGTGTGTGTTCATTTGTCCCTGTTAGCAAAATATCTCTTGGATTACTGGATGGATTTTTACAAAACTCAATGTAATAATTGGATCTATAACTCTTTGACTTTAGATTGCAACCTAATTCAAGATGGCCGACACAGCTAATCAAACCTATCAGTTTTACACATATTGAGCTAAAGTTTGGTGTGGTAGTAGCTGAGAGTCATCCCAACACACACACCCAGGGCTAACTGATCATTCCAAGGTCTTTGGTTAAAACTTTGTCACAGAGTTTTTCTCTCCAACGAAGCACTCACCTGTTCCTGTTCCTGTTTGTTTCCTGTTTATGTTTGTTTCCTGTTCCTGTTCATTTCCTGTTCCTGTTTGTTTCTTGTCCCTGTTCGTTTCCGGTTCCTGTTTGTTTCCTGTTCCTGTTTGTTTCTTGTTCCTGTTCGTTTCCTGTTCCTGTTTGTTTCCTGTTCTTGTTTGTTTCCTGTTTATGTTCGTTTCTTGTTCCTGTTTGTTTTTTGTTCCTGTTAGTTTCTTGTTCCTGTTCGTTTCCTGTTCCTGTTCATTTCCTGTTCCTGTTTGTTTCCTGTTCTTTTTGTTTCCTGTTTATGTTCGTTTCTTGTTCCTGTTTGTTTTTTGTTCCTGTTCTTTTCCTGTTCCTGTTTGTTTCCTGTTCCTGTTTGTTTCCTGTCCCTGTTTGTTTCCTGTTCATGTTCGTTTCCTGTTAATGTTCATTTCCTGTTCCTGTTTGTTTCCTGTTCTTGTTTGTTTCCTGTTTATGTTCGTTTCTTGTTCCTGTTTGTTTTTTGTTCCTGTTAGTTTCTTGTTCCTGTTCGTTTCCTGTTCCTGTTCATTTCCTGTTCCTGTTTGTTTCCTGTTCTTTTTGTTTCCTGTTTATGTTCGTTTCTTGTTCCTGTTTGTTTTTTGTTCCTGTTCTTTTCCTGTTCCTGTTTGTTTCCTGTTCCTGTTTGTTTCCTGTCCCTGTTTGTTTCCTGTTCATGTTCGTTTCCTGTTAATGTTCATTTCCTGTTCCTGTTTGTTTCCTGTTCTTGTTTGTTTCCTGTTTTTTTTTTCCAACATTATTTTTATTGAGTTTTCAAAAGTAAAAAAGAAAAAGAAATAAAAAACACACTTCCAGTTATATACAAAGATAAGCGTGCTATTACATTTTATTTCTTACATTACATGGCATTTTAACACACCTGTAGAAAGACTGGTACATGTATTTTTATTTTTTGTATGTTTTGTATGTTTTTATCGTTTTAATTGACTTGTCTTTTTTGTTATTGTACGGCACTTTGGTTGACCTTATGATTTTTGAAATGTGCTATACAAATAAAGTTGATTGATTGATTGATTTATGTTTGTTTCCTGTTTATGTTCGTTTCCTTTTCCTGTTCGTTTCTTGTTCTTGTTCGTTTTCTGTTCTTGTTCGTTTCCTGTTTGTTTCCTGTTCCTGTTCGTTTCCTGTTCTTGTTCGTTTCCTTTTCCTGTCAGAATAATGTACATATTACTGCTTCCTGAAGATGCTTTGTGGTAAAATAAGGCATACATGTGTAATAATACAGATCTTATTGTTCCATATTTTCCTAACAGAGCACTTGGCTCTCAAACTGCAGGTTTACTTGTGGTTCCTAGAGAAATAAACTGAATTGTACAGAACTGTATCTCCATTCAGATTTGGCACCTCTTCATCCAGGGACCAGGAAAAGCGTTAACGGAACAAGAGACAAAAACCGTCAACCATTACAAAAGTTCTGATATAAAACCAAATCAGTTAAATGTGCAAAAGATTAGACAAAAACAATCAGTTGCACGACTGTTTGGGCAGCACGGTGGCACAACTGGTAGAGCTGCTGCCTCTCAGCAAGAAGGTTGCCGGTTCAAATCCCGGTCCGGGGGCCTTTCTGGGTGGAGTTTGCATGTTCTCCCCGTGCATGCGTGGGTTTCCTCCGGGTACTCCGGTTTCCTCCCACAGACCAAAAAACATGCATGTTAGGCTGATTGGTGACTCTAAATTGACCCTAGGTGTGAGTGAGAGAGTGGATGGTTGTTTGGTGTGAGTGAGACAGGTCCCTCTTGTAAATGAGTCCCCGTGACTCAACGAGGTTAAATTTGTGGTAAAATAAGGCATACATGTTACAGATCTTATTGTTCCATATTTTCCTAACAGAGCACTTGACTCTCAAACTGCAGGTTTACTTGTTTAGAGTCACCAATCAGCCTAACATGCATGTTTTTTGGTCTGTGGGAGGAAACCGGAGTACCCGGAGGAAACCCACGCATGCACGGGGAGAACATGCAAACTCCACCCAGAAAGGCCCCTGGACCGGGATTTGAACCGGCAACCTTCTTGCTGAGAGGCAGCAGCTCTACCAGTTGTGCCACCGTGCTGCCCAAACAGTCGTGCAACTGATTGTTTTTGTCTAAGTAAAGCTGGCCATTGGGACATGGAATGTCACCTCTCTGGTGGGGAAGGAGCCTGAGCTAGTGTGTGAGGTTGAGAGGTTCCGACTAGAAATAGTCGGACTCACCTCAACGCATGGCTCTGGCTCTGGAACCAGTTTCCTTGAGAGGGGTTGGACACTCTTCCACTCTGGAGTTGCCCCTGGTGAGAGGCGCCGAGCAGGAGTGGGCATACTGGTTGCCCCCCATCTTGGTGCCTGTACGTTGGGGTTCACCCCGGTGAACGAGAGGGTAGCCTCCCTTCGCCTACGTGTGGGGGGACGGGCTCTGACTGTTGTTTGTGCCTATGCACCAAACGGCAGCTCAGACTACCCACCCTTTTTGGAGTCCTTGGAGGGGGTATTGGAGAGTGCGCCTCCTGGGGACTCCCTTGTTCTACTGGGGGACTTCAACGCTCACGTGGGCAATGACAGTGAGACCTGGAGGGGTGTGGTTGGGAGGAACGGCCCCCCTGATCTGAACCAGAGTGGTGTTCTGTTATTGGACTTCTGTGCTCGTCATGGATTGTCCATAACGAACACCATGTTTAAGCATAAGGGTGTCCATATGTGCTCTTGGCACCAGGACACCCTAGGTCGCAGTTCGATGATCGACTTTGTTGTCGTCTCATCTGATCTGCGGCCGCATGTCTTGGACACTCGGGTGAGGAGAGGGGCGGAGCTGTCAACTGACCACTACCTGGTGGTGAGTTGGCTCCGATGGTGGGGGAGGATGCCGGTCAGACCTGGCAGACCCAAACGTATTGTGAGGGTCTGCTGGGAACGTCTGGCAGAGTCTCCCGTAAGACGGAGCTTTAACTCCCACCTCCGGGAGAGCTTTGAACACGTTCCAAGGGAGGCGGGGGACATGGAGTCCGAGTGGGCCGTGTTCCGCGCCTCTATTGTCGAGGCAGCTTATCGGAGCTGTGGCCGCAAGGTTGTTGGTGCCTGTCGTGGTGGCAACCCTCGAACCCGGTGGTGGACACCGGCAGTGAGGGATGCTGTCAGGCTGAAGAAGGAGTCCTATTGGGCCTTTTTGGCTTGTGGGACCCCGGAAGCAGCTGATAGGTACCGGCAGTCCAAGCGGCATGCGGCTCGGGTGGTTGCTGAGGCAAAAACTCGGGCGTGGGAGGAGTTCGGAGAGGCCATGGAGAATGACTTCCGTACGGCTTCGAGGCGATTCTGGTCCACCATCCGGCGTCTCAGGGGGGGAAAGAGGTACGAGACCAACACCATTTATGGTGGAGGTGGCGTGCTGCTGACCTCAACTCGGGATGTTGTGAGTCGGTGGGCGGAATACTTCGAAGACCTCCTCAATCCTACTGGCACGTCTTCCACTGAGGAAGCAGAGCCTGGGGACTTTGGGTCGGGTTCTCCGATCTCTGGTGCTGAGGTCGCCGAGGTGGTTAAAAAGCTCCGCGGTGGCAAGGCTCCGGGGGTGGATGAGATTCGCCCGGAGTTCCTTAGGGCTCTGGATGTTGTAGGGTTGTGTTGGCTTACGCGACTCTGCAATATCGCGTGGACATCGGGGGCAGTTCCCTTGGATTGGCAGACTGGGGTGGTGGTTCCCCTATTTAAAAAGGGGGACCGTAGGGTGTGTTCCAACTATAGGGGGATCACACTCTTAAGCCTCCCTGGTAAGGTCTATTCAGGGGTTCTGGAGAGGAGGGTCCGTCGGATAGTCGAACCTCGGATTCAGGAGGAGCAGTGTGGTTTTCGTCCTGGTCGTGGAACACTGGACCAGCTCTACACCCTCAGCAGGGTCCTGGAGGGTGCGTGGGAGTTTGCCCAACCAGTTTACATGTGCTTTGTGGACTTGGAGAAGGCATTCGACCGCGTCCCTCGGGGGGTTCTGTGGGGGGTACTCCGGGAGTATGGGGTACCAGGCCCTTTGATAAGGGCTGTTAGGTCCCTGTACGACCGGTGTCAGAGCTTGGTCCGCATTGCCGGCAGTAAGTCAGGCTCGTTTCCGGTGAGAGTTGGACTCCGCCAAGGTTGCCCTTTGTCACCGATTCTGTTCATAACTTTTATGGACAGAATTTCTAGGCGCAGCCAAGGTGTTGAGAGGATCCGTTTTGGTGACCTTAGAATCGCTTCTCTGTTTTTTGCAGATGATGTGGTCCTACTGGCTTCATCAGTTCGTGATTTACAACTTTCACTGGAGCGGTTTGCAGCCGAGTGTGATGCGGCCGGGATGAGGATCAGTTCCTCCAAATCCGAGGCCATGGTCTTGAGCCGGAAAAGGGTAGCATGCCCTCTCCGGGTCGGGGAGGAGGTCCTGCCCCAAGTGGAGGAGTTTAAGTATCTCGGGATCTTGTTCACGAATGAGGGAAAACTGGAGCGTGAGATCGATAGGCGGATAGGTGCAGCGTCCGCAGTGAAGCGGGCGCTGTACCGGTCTGTCGTGGTGAAGAGAGAGCTGAGTCAAAAGGCAAAGCTCTCAATTTACCGATCGATCTACGTTCCCACCCTCATCTATGGTCATGAGCTTTGGGTTATGACCGAAAGAACAAGATCTCGGATACAAGCGGCTGAAATGAGTTTTCTCCGCAGGGTGGCTGGACTCTCCCTTAGAGATAGGGTGAGAAGCTCAGTCATCCGGGAGGGACTCGGAGTAGAGCCGCTGCTTCTCCACATCGAGAGGAGCCAGTTGAGGTGGCTCGGGCATCTGGTTAGGATGCCTCCTGGACGCCTCCCCTGGTGAGGTGTTCCGGGCATGTCCCACCAGGAGGAGACCCAGAGGAAGACCCAGGACATGCTGGAGGGACTATGTTTCTCGGCTGGCTATGGATATGTTTTTGTCTGGATATATTACTATCTTATATATTTCAGATAATGGGTGTGGTTTAGCTATATTATCATTAGCACAGGTATGGGTACCTTAGGGTTTGTCACATGGAACATTAATGGAGCCGGTAGCCAACGTAAAAAATATAGAATTTTTAACCAGATTAAAAGATTAAAGGCAGATGTTGTATTACTCCAAGAAATTCATAAATTGGCCTCAACTGTGGAGGAGCTTAAATCTTCAGAGTTTCCTAATGTATTCTCAGCATGTTATAATTCAAGACAAAGAGGGGTGGCAATTTTAATACATAAAAATGTTAACTTCACAGTATTAGATCAGGTTATAGACCCGCACGGTAGATATATAATATTAAAGTTATCAATATTTAGACAAAATTATTGTTTTGTTAGCATATATGGACCGAATGTAGACGACGCAGCTTTTTTTCATGATTTTTTTTCCACCCTATCAAATCACATGGATTCCTCACTGGTGATGGGAGGTGATCTCAACTTTGGTTTAGATGACAAATTAGACAGACTGAATGCAGCGGGAACTCAACGCAGTTGGCAATCTATAAATATAGTTAAACAGTATATGAATGATTATGGGCTCTGCGATGCATGGCGTTGTTTTCACCCTGATAGCAAAGAATATTCATTCTTTTCACATGTGCATCACTCATATTCTCGTCTAGATTATTTCATAGTAAGCAATTCATTGATGACAAACATTTCAGACACTAAGATACACCCTATTGCTGTCAGCGATCATGCACCAGTTACTGTAAATTTAGATTTAAAAAAAACAACAACAAAAAATATAAATTGGAGATTAAATACATCACTGCTACAAGAAGAAGAATTTTTGCAATATTTTAAAAAAGAATGGGCATCGTATCTAGAGTTTAATGACTTGCCAGGAACTTCAGCATGTACACTTTGGGAGGCTGGGAAAACAGTCATGAGAGGTAAAATAATATCCTATTCAACAAATAAAAAGAAAAAAGAAAATAAACGTATTGATGAATTAGAGAAATCCATTAAATTGTTAGAAGGTCTACAAGGTGAGGAAACACATCAAAAGCTACGCAAATTAAAATTAGAACTAAATGAATATATTGATAAGAAAAATAAATTCTTGATACAAAGACTTAGATTAGATCATTTTGAATACGGTAATAAATCAGGGAACTTTTTAGCTAATCAACTCAAATTAAACAAAGAAAAAACATCTATATATGGTATTAAAGATGAAAATGGAAATATATTTTATGATGAGGGAAAAATAAACGATGTTTTTAAAGATTTCTATAAAACTCTATACACTCCACAAATAAATCCATCTAATGAGGATATTAATGAATTCTTGGAGAAAGTAACACTTCCAAAACTAGATATTAGTCAGTCATCAAAACTAGACTCACCATTAACATCAGATGAGCTCCATGAAGCAATTAAAAGCATGCCTAATAAGAAATCTCCAGGTCCTGATGGCTATCCAGTGGAATTCTATAAAGAATTCTGGGATATACTGGAACCGATATTCTATAGAGTGCTACTTGAGTCAGAAGGAAATGGCAGGCTACCAACACATATGAATTCAGCTAACATTAGTCTCTTATTAAAATCAGGCAAAGACCCAGTATTACCTACCAGTTATCGTCCAATCTCTCTTATTAATGTAGATGTTAAAATAATTTGTAAAGTCTTATCAAAAAGACTAGAGAAGATAACTCCTGTTATTATACATCCAGACCAAACCGGATTCATAAAGGGAAGACACTCGAACACAAACACTCGCAGATTATATAATGTAATAGAGTATTCGTATTTTAAAAATATTGAAACAGCTATTTTTTCTTTAGATGCTGAAAAAGCATTCGATAGAGTAAATTGGAATTTTTTATTTGCTACCTTAAATAAATTTGGTTTTGGGAATTACTTCATTAACTGGTTAAAAATATTATATAGTTCACCAACAGCGTGCGTCAGGACAAATAATCAATTATCTTCAAGCTTCTGTTTACAGAGGGGCACCAGGCAAGGTTGCCCACTTTCACCAGCATTATTTGCTATTTTTATTGAACCTTTAGCAGCAGCAATAAGGCAAAGTGCTGATATTAAAGGAATAAAGGGTCGAAACATAGAACATAAAATTAGTCTTTATGCTGATGATGTTTTGCTTTTTCTTGAGAACTCGGGAAACTCAATATCTAATGTTATCAAGTTAATAAACTCATTCTCAAAAGTTTCTGATTATTCTATAAACTGGACAAAATCTACAGTTCTTCCAATAAATTGCGTGTTTAATAATTCTCTTAATGAAAGACTGCAATCAGGTAACATTAAATATTTAGGTGTTAATATCTCTCCTAAATTGGAGGATTTAATAAAATTAAATCATATCCCATTATTAAAGGTTCAGTATGCAGTTTCTGTAGAACTGCAGAACTTAGAAATATTTTCAACAGGCAAAGCATTCTGATCCCTCCCCCTCAGAGCCATATGTGGCTCTGCCCCCTTGTGGTCTGTTGAATTTCAAATTCAAGCTCTGTTTTTATTGGCTGATTCAAATTCAAGCTCTGTTTTTATTGGCTGGTTACAAACTCTGTTTTTATTGGCTGGAAAATGGCGGGTCACCTTTTCTTTTTAGAAATGCTTATTTACCACCTGGAGAAGCAAGGGGACAATATTTTTTTTAATTTTTTTTCAGAGATTACCTGGCTAACATCAGTCTGTCAGGAGGTAGTGACAGAGTGAAGAAATATGTTCATAAAAAAAGCTACATACTGAAGCTTTAAAGAAAATTGAAGACGATCTTACTAGATGGAGATCTCTACCCATATCACTTATGGGAAGAGTTGCCTCAGTAAAAATGATGGTGCTGCCGAGAATAAATTATTTATTCTCAATGATTCCAAATAAACCTTCAACTGAATGGTTTAAGTCCCTGGACTCTTCTATATCTAAATTCCTTTGGAAAAATAAAACTCCACGTATTAGTTTAAAAACATTACAGAAATCTAAAGATACCGGAGGATTAGAACTTCCAAACTTTTATTACTACTATTTAGCCAACAGGTTACAATATATATCAAAGTGGTTAAAACCGAATGCACTAGATGAAACTTGGATAGATATAGAACAAACTTTATGTAATAATATTAGGATTTCAGATCTACCATTTATCAGTACAGATTTAAAAAGACATGTCTGCTTTAAGAGCATCAATATTGGCTCATCTCTGACAGCATGGTGGGAGTATCTGAAAATGACAAAGTCTTCACTACTCCCATGTAGACATACACCTCTCTGGAACAATCCTGACATTCAACAAGAAAATAATATGTTAAATTTCTCAGGTTGGAGAATGAAAGGTATTGAATGTCTGGAACACATATTTGAGGGTATAGACTTTATTCCATTTAATAAATTAATAATACAATATGGCATTGATAATAAATATTTCCTACAATACCAACAAATTAAGTCAATTGTAAAAAAGAAATTTAAGCTTAATAAAACAGTGTTGGAAACACCAACATGTGTGTTAGAGTTTATTAATTTTCAACCACCCAAATTATTATCTAAAATATACAAAAAATTGTCTAGAATCGATGACTCGATAGCACTACCTGTTGAAAAATGGGAGTCAGATTTATCAATCAACTTTGAACAAAAAATTTGGTCTCAAGTATGTTCAAATACTTTTAAATTGACTAGAATCTCCAATTTACAATTAATACAATATAAGGTTCTCTATAGAGTACATTATACAGGTCAGCGAATGTTTAAGATGGGCTTTATACCATCTAACAAGTGCTCACAGTGCATAAGTAATACACCTGGGGCCTCATGTATCAACCGTGCGTGCGCACAAAAACCTTGCGTACGTCACTATCCACGCAAAACCCCGTATGTATCAAAACTGAACTGAACGTGAATATGTGCGCATCCAAGTACATTTCCACGCCAGCCCCCTGGTTGCGTACGCACGTTTCTGTGGTTCTTGTTCCTTTGGCGACACTTACAGGTGATTCAGAGAAACTGAAGCCCCACAGTCTGTGGTTGACTTTAAGAGCGGCTTGAAGACCTTTCTTTTCAACCGAGCATACTCTACTCCTCATGATTCTACTTTTGATCATAGCTGATACTGTTGTTGATTTTAATTGTTTTATTATTTGTTTTATTGACATTTAATTCTGTTGCACCTTGTAGCACTTTGAGATTTCCATTAATGAAAAGTGCGTTATAAATTGAATTCATTATTATTATTATTATTATTATTATTATTATTATTATTATTATTATTATTATTATTAACTGTTCATGATGTGAAAATGATTAATATTCCCACCAAACACACGATTAACAAGTATTACATCCACATGACGCAGTTAAATACTGTAAAGGACGCGCAAAGTTGTGCAAAGAATAAATTTAACAGGAACGGATTCATTCAGCCTTACTGGAGGATATAATAAATAGTGTAACACGCAGAGCATTAATTTATAAACAGATATAATTGTCTGATCTAGGATATGGCTTATCAGCCGTTTTCAGAAATAATCATTCTTCAGTTTGGCACTGCTGCGCTCTGGAGCGTGCAGAAGCAGCGATCAAACTGTTCCCGAGCTGAGGGAGCTGCAGGCCGATCAGGACTGTCCAGTCCACACAAAGCCGATTCATGTCCAATGGAATGTCTCATCTATATGATTCCAAAGGCTGAGTGGTCGCGCTTTGGAGCGCGCGCGCACCCCGCGCGCAGCGTTTGGAGACTCCAACATCACGTCATGTCATGAAAACTCTCCACTGAGACGCACAGACCCGTTTCTTCATATCATCTATTAAATAAACAAAGATCTATGTTCTACCAAACATCTAAGTTCCTCTGTGTTTACAGTAATTATGGTAATAAACTCGTGCGCAAAGTTAATATTTTCACTCAGAATGAATGAATGGGCCGGTTGCGCACCAAAGCAGGGTGCGCGCACACACAAATACCGACACACAATCACTCGTTCTTTGCGTGATAAACACATTTTATTACTATTCTTACTTAGGATTTTTTTCCTCACTCATATTATATTAAATTCATTATTTTCCTGAATCTAGAAATCATTTCTGATCGTGCAGGGATCAAACAAACATGTCCTTCACACATGCAGGAAGTAATTTGCATCTGTTTAACATATGTAAATGAAGGCGTGTCAGGGGAGGTGTCTCACGTGCGCTCAGTTCCACGTTAATTGTGATGTACAAAAGGAATGTGCGTGGATTCCGGTGTACGCACGGTTTGATACATCTGGATTTTTTTGTGCGTGCGCAGTTTTCTGGATTTGACCGTGCGGCACTTTTCAGTAAGAAATCCACGCAAGTCTTTGTACATGAGGCCCCTGATGATTATATTCACGCGCTCTGGTTCTGTCCACCCGTTCAGAGGTTCTGGGTACAGGTATGTGAAGACTTGTCTAAATGTTTGAAATTTAAAGCCCAACACCCACCATGTTTTCAAATTGCATCGCCATTAATATTTATTAGTTTATTTAAAAATAATACAGGAGCGTTTACTTATATTGTGGAGAAATAACACTAAATGTGTTATTTCATGATTTATAGCAGATTTTAGCATGCAGCTCCGGGAAAATCTGCCCCTCTCCATATATGGGCATTCACAAGGGCATTCACGTCACCAGAGTGACGCCTTGGAGTTACAGGCGAGCAGAGGAAAAGAAAAAGGAAGCATTTTTAAATATTCCCTAAAGCTGCCTGTTGATTAATCCTGCTGTCGCTCACTCATATTCTGAGCGAGCATCCACTTAGACATACTAGTTTAATTCGTTTGATCGCGACAAATTCATTCATTTCCGCATCGACTTTTTATTCTCTCGCCCCGTGATGAGAAAGGCACCCAGAGCCAGCCTCGCAGCTGAGCTCTGCCCGCGCGCATGCTTCACGACCCGTGCTGCTGCAACAAGGCTGACGAGAGATAAGAGCAGATACATACACTCGAGGGAGCAAATTACACCGGCACGAGGAACTTCAAAGGTGACCAGCGGAGCGGAACGAGGAGCCAGAGACCGCGCGCGGCTCGCTCCTCAGGGGCAGAATGAATTAGAGCAGCAACAGGTCCGCAGCGGTGTTATAAAATAAATAATAAATAAAATCAGAGCGCTGGTCCACACACAAATGCACCAGGAAATATGCAGGAAATATGCAGTTTTAACGCACTCTCTCTCATAAACCTCCATGGAAACTCACTCCTACCTTCTGCCTTCTGGGTGGAGATCCATGTAACAAGAGGCATGACCCTTCGGGACTTTTCGGCCAGGTTTCCGGATTCATTCGGGAGTGGGTTTTTTTTTTTTTTAACCCTCGCCTGGCCCAAATGCAAAAATGAAAATAAAATTCATAAAATACTACAGTAATTCTCCAATATGGTGAATTGTTACTGTCACGGTGGGTGTTGTCCTTTAATATCCTTCTCTCTCCATCTGTTTGCTTATTGGGTATCTTTGAAGATGTTATACTAGAAAAAAATACATCCTATATGCTTTTCACTGCCTTATGCATCGCAAAGAAAACCATACTCGTAAATTGGAAAAATAAAAATAATCTTAGCATTAATCAGTATAAAAATCTTCTGTTAGATCATATTAGTCTTGAAACAGCATCTGCCGACACATTGGATCAATCTATTTGGCACTCTTTGATCGGTTCCGTTACGTAGTGAGGGTGGGGGTCTGGGATGTGGCCTTGTGGGGCATTGGGGCTGGAGGGGGGGGGGGCCCGGGGGGTTGGGGCTGCTTGGGCGGGGAGGACCCTGTCTTCGACCTGGGGAGGACCGGGGGGGTTCTGGGGGATATCTGCTAGGGGCGGCATGCGGGCCCTCGGGTGGTCGGTGGCGGCAGTCATGGGTCGCCGGTCGGTGACCCGGCTGTGCTGGGGTGGTTTCGGGGCGGGCGCCGGGGGCTTGGGACTCTGGGGACGTGTCGTCCCCGGGCTTGGGCCTGGTGGGGATCGGGGGTCGTGGGCTCTGGTGGGCGGGTCGCCGGGCATGGGTTGACTGGCGCTCTGGTGCCCGGCTCTGGCCGGGGGCCCTCGGCTCGCTGGTGGGTTGGGGGTTCATATGCTGGGGGGTGGGTGTCTGGGGGCGTGACTGGTGGCCAATGGGAGGGGGCGGGCAAACCCAGCCTGGGTGTCTAATGTGTTATGTGTTCTGAAAGTTGTTAATATGAAGGGTGGGTGTAGTATTTCTTCTGGGGTGGGGATTAAGTGGATGTCCTTGATGATGGTCTTGGACTATGCTTGGCCGTTGTGCGGGCCCTGGTTGGGGCCTGTTCTTGGTGCTTCCTGGCTCTGTCGGCGGTTGGGCGGGCGCTCTTGGCCGTGTCGTCCATGTGGGATTTTGTGCCCTCTTGGACGGCGGGCTGACTGCGGTTCGCAGGGGTCACGGCGGCCCTGGTGGGTGTGGGCTGTTGGTTCTGCTGTTGGCGGCCCTCGGGGCCGTGTCCTCTCTGGTCTTGGCTCAATGGCCTGGCGGTCGGAGAGGTGTTTCTTTTTCCTCGCTCCTTGGGTGGACCTTGGCGAGCTGGGGGGGTACGCAGGGTCAGCGGGGGAGCTGACTCGCTGTGGGAGCACTGTTCCTGCAGATATTTTTCTCCCCATCCCTCAACACGCACCTCCGCCCTCTTCATCTTAAATTAATACATGTAGGGAATTTGAGTCTCGGGTGTGCTGCAATGGTTCTACATCTCTGTTGTTCAGAACACCTGGGACTCAATTTTATATACACTTTAGACATTCATTCATAAACTTCTTCATAAAAGTCACATATAGGGAATGGATTGAGCACTATGGCTATGGGTGGCGGGATGACACCAATCTCACCCCCATGCCTATGCTCACTCAACATTATGCATTTAGACAATTAGGGCTTGGGTTAGAGTTGGAGTGGAGGGGAAACTGGTACAATGCCAGCCTTTGCTCCTTCTCTTTCCTTTTTAAGTACACTTTAGAACAACACTCACCAACAGTACATTTGGGGACGGGGGTGTGTGTGTCGGGGTCTTGATTTGTTAATTTCAATTTTATTTATTTATGTATTTATTTATATATATATATTATTTATTTATTTTTCTCTTACCCCCCTGGTTGCCTGGCGGACATTCTGGGGGTGGGCCGTCAGGGGTTGTGCTGGGGTGTGGGGGGGTTCGGGGCCTGCGGGTTTGCCGTGGGCGGGACTGGCAGTGCGCTCCCCCTGGGGCTGCTTGGGCTCGGGTGTCCTGTCCTGTCGGCGGGGCGCGGGGTGGGCCGGATCTTGGATGTCTGCTACTCTCCACCCCAGAATGAATGGGCCTACCTCCTGGGTTTGGATGTGGGCTGCCCCATGTAGGGAGCAGGTACATGTCTTGGACCTGGGGGGTATAGAGTGTGCTTCGGGATTATGAATGGAGCGTGTCGTTATTGTTTGTCTTTCTATGACTGAGGGTGAGGATGAGGGTGGGTCTGAATGAGTGTGTCTGTGTATGAATGTTTAAGTGTCAGGCTGGGACTTGGACTGCCCCCTCTCTGATACTTCTGAGGCTACCTAGTGTCGCGCTCTTGCCACGTGGCCCCCTGGTGGGTGTTCCTCTGCCTGCGGGCGTGCTTGGGACCCTCACTATCTGGGGCTGGGCGCTTGGGCGTTGGTCGGCTCGGCCTGGTGGCTGCCTGGTGGGGCTCGGGTCCTCTGGTCCTGTCGGGTCTGGGCCTGAGGGGTGGGCGTCCCCGGTGCCCGAGCATCGGTGACCGGCCCTGGGGCTACGTCGGTGCAGCGGGCTCTGGCGGGGGCCTGTGTATTTGTCGCTGTTGACCCCGGGGGGTCATTGTGTGTGGTCCCTGGTGGGGTTCGTCCGGTTCTTCCCCTTGGTCGGATCTGGGGAGTGGACGAGTGGCTCGTCCTGTTCGGGTGGTCCTGGGGACTCTGGGCTCGGGGTCCTTCCTGGGGTCTTGGGCTTTGATCGCCCTTTCGTCTGTCTCGGGCTTTGGGGGGACAGATCTCTGATGCTTCACAATCGCTACTAAATGTTCTATTGGAGGAACCTTATTCACTTATGCATGCTCACAACCACACACAAATGGATGTAGGGATGTATATGTAGATATATGTAGATGGGTATATAAATGAATATA
Source organism: Garcialebias charrua (assembly GCA_038048925.1). Classification (NCBI taxonomy): domain Eukaryota; kingdom Metazoa; phylum Chordata; class Actinopteri; order Cyprinodontiformes; family Rivulidae; genus Garcialebias; species Garcialebias charrua. Next base: position 11,195 of record JBBPBX010036110.1, on the reverse strand, counting down.
AATATATATGTATATATACTGTCTATATATTTGTAGGTATGGGTATGTTTATATATAGAAATCTAATGCAAGGTCATGAATATTATCAGTCTTTATGCTTGTATGTTTCGTTGCTGTGTTCTGTCATGTGCTTTGCAGGATAGTGGACGGAGGTTTGGTGTGTTCGCCTTGTGCTCTTTTTGTGGATAATTGTTGTTTTGTTGTCTCACTTTCTCTTTTCTTTCTTTCTCTATAAAAAAAATACATATTGGAGTGAGAGGATGGCTATAAGGTGTGAAGGGAGGCCATCTATAAATGGAAAGAAAAAAAATACTTTTAAAAACAAACTAATTTAACCTTAGATCATAATTTGGACTATAGATGTTGGTTCTAAAATACTGGTTCAGTGGTTGTGCAAAATGTGGAGAGAACCAACCAACCAATCAAATTGTTTTTTCAAACAGTCAGACCCCATGAAATGTTATTCATGTAATTCCTGAGAGAATTGTTATTTAATCAGTTAGTTACTTGGTTAATTAACAGATTTCTCATGCAGATGAACTAAGTGTGTTTTAATTAAGGATGGGGCTGATCCGGTATCATTATGGACCTTACCAAGCTCCGCCCAGAAACGCCCCCTAAGCTTCAACATGGCTGCTTACCTCACAAACAAAGCCTCGCGCAGCTTAGTTTCAATGGAAACATGGCGTCGACTGCAGGGTATTTCTGAGTCGAATAGTGTATCATTTCTGCCAGATTCCAACAAAATATCAGCCACGACAATGGACAGGGGATCCAACAAGTTCATGTTTTTTTTTTTTGGACGTAATCAAGTTGTTTGAGCCACGCGATGCCTCCAACAGCGTGCGCTCACAGCTAAATGCTACCGGTACCGGCCGATGAGGAAAACAGCAGCTCACGCTCACCATTATTACAGCTGTGGACAGGATCACTGATGCCTATTGTTCTTGCAAGGCTGGGTAAGTCAGGCATTCATGGTTTTGAGGGTTACTTTTGAAATCAGCGATTTCTATTGTTGGCAAAAGTTTGTGTGCCTTGGTCGCAAAGCTAATGCTAACTGTAATCTCCATTCATTCCTTAAGTGGTTGGTTAGCCGTTGCTGCTTTAGCTGCTAAACATGCCGTCAGCAACTTTTGTGAGGGTTAAGCTCAGCCGTCCGGTGTGTTAGTTAAAATCCAGCCTTCGTGTCACGATTTTGTGCAGTTTTAGGTGAAATCGACAGTAGAGCTCGTTGTGTTAGCTAGCTCATGTGGAGTTAGCAGAGCTGTTTCTTCCCAACTTCCAGGACGTTCAGTGAACTGTGGCTTTCTCTCATCGTGACCGCGTGTTGTTAACTAGCAGGTTTCAAAAGCAGGTCAACCCTTCTCTGCTGGTGAAAGAAATAATTGTTCAGTTTTGTGGTCGTGCACAAGCTTTGATCCAAGCAAGGCATTCAGTTTCACATATAGGGAAACGGTGAATTTTACTTCCACAAATACGGTCAGGGTACCTGACATCTCCTGTACAGATACCCCACTGACGGTGGAGGACCATTTTTCCAGCCCTGACGCAAAAAAATTCTGCACGTGTGCTAGCTAACACTGTAAATTAGCATGTGTTTATTACTACCGTAGCGTTTGTTTGTGAGGAAGCCACGCACGTGGAAGCTGCGCTGTGACGTGTTATGGGCATTAGCCAATGAAACGCGGCCCTGTGGGCGGAGCTTGGTAAGGTCCATTGGCCTCGGCCTCCTATGCCAGCATAATTTACTGATTTTTCTGATACAATCTGCAGAGATTTCTGATCCATGATGAATGTCTGTCTGCTGAAACATCTCCACATGTGATTCCCTGCCGGCTGCTCTGCAAGGCAGGGAATCAAACTATGGAATGGATTTTCTGAAGGAAATTCATTTCATAGTTTGAAGCCAGCTAAAATGTGAGTATACATGAGGACTGAGAGCAGCACTGTGGCTAACGGCTAACCAACTTTTCATCTTAACATGTCTGCTGTGTGGAAGTATTTTACACTAAACACCACAAGACGGCAACGTGCAATGTCTGCAGAGCCGCTGTACCAAGAGGAGAAAGCTCCGTTGTGACCTACAACACATCAAACTTAATAAACATCTGAAAAAGCACCACATTAAAGAGCACAAGGATTGTTTAACCAGGCACTGTTGTAAAGTTAGTTTTACTTTGGACGTTCGAGCTCCCTGGCTTCAGCGGTGTGTTCCTCTCGTTTAGTCTGCTCCAGGACATATTTATCAGTACAACAGTAGACGATCCTAAAAAAAGCATATGAACTGGAAAAATAAAAGGAAATTATTTAAATTGTAAAAAATATAATAAACGAAACAAAACAGCTATATTATAAAGCGATGTAAAATACTAAAATCAGGAACATGTCTGTGTTGGTTTTTGCCATGAACTTAGCAGATGTTTGAAGTCAATCACTTTAAAGGGGACCACAGATGCAAAATTCACTTTTTAATGTTTTTTTTTACTAAACTTTGGGTATTTACTTCATAAAAAAACAGTCCTTGTGCCAAAAAAATGCACCCAGTGGTTTATTTACTCTAAGTACAAACCTGCAAACTAGTCACCTTTCGGCGAAATTCGCCGTTTTCAAAGCAAAATATATCATTTACGTGATTCGTGTAGATCCGATGAGTTTTTGTTTTCGGGGTGGGGGGGGTCAGACCCGTGGCAGATTAGAATGCATTATTTCCCACTGACTGGATTTCAAGACAGAGCAAGGCATCTTGTCGATAATAAAACATCTTTGTTGGAGCGCGTCATTTGGCCAATCACAACCTCAGGATAGACAGGGGGAGGAGACGACAGCGAAATCTTTGAACTGAAGTTAAAAAAAAAAAGACCGCAGCGCGAGTCCAGAGAGCTCTGTGCGAGTCGCGCGCGGAGGTTCAACAGAGTGCGAGGGAAGAGAGCAGAGAAAACTGTTCGAGCCAATTCCTCACTGCGGTAAAGTGAGCCTCCACTCGGCTCCGTGAGCCCTCACTGGCGTAACTCCTCCAACGTGTGTGAGCTCTTGAAGCTTCACAAAGATTAAAAAAAAAAAAACTGCAACATGCAGTTTTGCAAAGTGACACGGGAGAACCACGCTGATGAAAACATGACGGAGTCGTGAACTAACTTCACCACGGTGTGTATCACTAAATCAGAAAACTAAAAAGCCCCTCCTAAATTCACTGTTGGTGGTTATTAAAATGTCACCTGCTCATTGGGTAAAGTTAATATTTATTGAGTGTCACCATTGTTTAGTAAAATGGCATTTTGTGTTAATAAAACTAAATAAAAATTAATAACAGTCAATTGTACCCCTAAAGTCACTGATAAATTGTCACATTAGGTTGAGGAGCATCAAGTGTAGAACCACTAGACTGAGGAACAGCTTCTACCCTGAGGCTGTTAGACTCATGAATAAAAAAAATAAAAATAAATAAAATAAAAAATAAACACTGCAAAATATCACATCATACTGATGCTGATCTGTTTTCTTGTTGCTGTATTCATCTGTGTTCATCTGTGTTCATCTGTATTCATCTGTATTCATCTGTGTTCATCTGTGACCATCTGCTCATGCAGACTCATGTTCGTGCTGCTGTTTATTCCCAATATATTAAGTTTAGTGTATTACTAGTTGATGCGTTTCTTAGTTAGTTCTACTGTAGATGTTATTACTGTTTTTCTCTTTCATTTGTTGTTGGATGTAACTGGGACCTCGTGTACATAATCTCGTTTTCATCTCATGTACCACATGCGGTGCAAATGACAATAAAGACTCTCTGACTCTGACTCTGACATTAATTTCATTATCTTAGCCACAGGAGTGAGTTTAAAAACAGGATGATGTCTATATGAACTAGTTGAATGAGGTGTGTCTAAAATATCCTGATGCATGATCAATAATAATTTAAACAATTTTTTAATCTGTCCACAGGACCTGACTTTATTTTGTTAGATGTCTCTAAAATAGTTATTGAATCAAGTGTTTACATGTAGGTAAACATAGATGTTTAACAACTTGTTAAACTACACCAGAATGCAGGAAATGGCATCTACTTTATTCAAAAATTTCTGGCAAAACATTTAAGAAATGAGTTTTTACTGTTAGTAAGTAAGTAAGTTTTATTTATATAGCACATTTCACAGACATGAGAGTCACAAAGTGCTTTACAAAAGGAAAAATAAAATCACAGAAATACTAAAAGGTAAAACATAACAAACTCTAAAATCAATGTACAAAATTAACCAAAAGCCTGTCTGAAGAGATAAGTCTTAAGTTTTTAAATGCATCTGTTGACTCGGAGCAGCGCATTGTTAGCAAAATGTTCTGCTGTATTTGACTTGCTGCTGTTGTTGGTTGTTGATTTTTTTGGTTGACACAATCTTTCCTATTTATGTTCTCATTAAATCAGGTTAGTAAATGACTTTCACCTGAAGCATGTTAAAAAATGTACAAAATCTTTCGGGGGGGTTGGCGCAACGTTTGTCACCTTTTTCATCCCTTCTGAGTTTGCAGGTATGTAAGTAGATTTATTTATTTTTGATAAATACACCTGGATTCACACTTCCTGCGGTTATTGACGTCACAACCCGCAGCCAATCACCTCAAACCTGAGTCCAGCCCCTCACCTAGCAACCCCTGGTTAGGCTCAACCCACTTCTGTATTAAACACATGACTGTTGTTTTTCATGATTTCATCTCATCTTTTGTTTATATGTTCTTAATTTCATGTGTACAGCACTTTGTTGCAGCTGTGTTTTTTTTAAATGGCTTTATAAATAAAGTATAATTGTTATTTTTATGTTTTAGTTCAATTTTTAGTGTATTTGCGATCGCTCCCAACGCGCAGCCGGCAAAAATTAAACGAGCGGACCCCGGCATAGGGACCGGCGGCAACGGGACACTGCTTCTGGCGGATGGAGCGGAGCTTCAATTGTACAGCCTCGTTGCAGCGTCGCAGCAGCCTCGCAGCAGCGAGGACCTTCTCCTTATGGATTAATTTACGGGAGACACTTGGTGAACTTTGTGTTGTCTTGACTGGAACAGCGATAACTCCCAAAATCGCCGCGTGCAACGAGCGGAGCTGGCAAACACCGGAAGAGGAACAAGCTAACATTAGCATCGGATTCGGGAGGTCTAATGCTAAAAGGAGCAGCAAATTGCGGCGCGCTCAGACGGGTTTCGGTAAGTTATCTTAAGCTAGCACTAACAGTAAGTCAAATGAGTAATAAAAAAAGAGCTAATTTTAAAACAACAACACATTACAGATACTGGCTGTTACAGAGGGCGTAAACAGATCTTTGAAGGGCGTGGACTTCAGAACTTCTATCAGAAACCGGTCGTTCAAAACGAAAGTTAAAAATGGCAGAATTAAAAAGGGTATAATTGATTATCTAATAATTATTTTGTGCATTAAATTGAAGGAATAGGGTCTGGATATCCCACAGAAATACCATAAAAATTTAAAAAACACATCTGAGGTCCCCTTTAATATCCACTTCTTTAATATCCACTTCAACATATTGTTTTTATGCTATTAGTGCTTAGTGTATATTTAGTTGAAGTTTTTCTTAGTTCATACCTTAGACCTTATTACTGTTTTTCTTTTACATTTTGTTGTGGGATGTAACTGGGACCCTGTGTACATAATCTCATTCCACCCCATTACCTCATGTGGTGTGTATGACAGTGAAACTCTATGACTGACTGGCTCTGACTTTAAAGCTAGGAATAAAAACATGCTTTGTGTTAGCAGGATTTAATTCTAACTTTGAAACTTATCCAACATTAAAACTTACCTCAAGTTGCGTTTTTGGACATGCATGCTTATGTTTGTACGAATTGTACTTGCCTGTAGAGAGGAGATTATTACAGCCTCATATGAAATCAATAATGTTGATTTTATCGGAATAGTATCGGTATCGGTCGACATCCAGATTTGGGTATCGTGATCTGATCAAAAGTTTTTAATAAAAGTGGATTGGTGCATCCCTAGTTTTAATTAAACTAACCTTATAGTTATTATTATTTTTTATAAATTATGTAGCGTCCATCCAACCAAGGCCTTATCAAAGACAAAAGTGTCCCTCAAAGACACAGAACATCCTCAGAGACACTGTGTCTCCTACCCACTTCTTTTGTGTGTGTTAATCTCCCAAGTCAGGATGAGTCTACATCCTGACCACCCCTGGTTCCATTGTGATTATGATAATTAAATCTCTCTGATAATCAAGTCTCTTTTCTGAAAGAGACACCTATGCCTCTTTTCCACTGTTACGGTGCGGTTCAGTTCAGCTGGGGTCAGCTCGTGTGAGTTGTGTTTCCATTTACACTTCTGTACCCGTTCTGTAGGCGGGGTCCAGAATCCAACTCTTCTTACCACCTGGTGGCGGTAGTGCTCCCTTAAGCTATTTACTAACCACCACAAGAAGAAGAACACCCTAAAGGCTTTTCCACAGAATGTTGTGGAAGAGATGTCATGCTCTAATGGAGTACCTCATGAGCTGTAAATTTTAAACCTGATTAATAATCCTACCTTATTGCCTTCTCTGTCTGCTTTAAACCCATGTATTTTCTATTTTAGTATAGATTTTTACAATAACGATGTGTTAAAAAAATCTTCACTTTTATTATTTAGATATGCACAAGGTTCACGTTAAAATTGTAAACGTCACACTGTGATCTTTGAAACTGCTTTTACAATAAACTACAGACGTGAAAACAATTTGGTTAAATGTTGTCCTTAAATGTTAAAGCTTTGTCTTTCATTAAATTTAAAAACATTAAAGTATTACTTATTAATTAGTCAGTTGGTCTGCGAATGCCGTGGGGTCCTCCTAGAAGAGCTGAGGAGGTGGCTGTTGACGTCTGTCTCCCTGGTAAAGCTGCTGCCCTAACGACCTGGAAGCAGAAGATAATGTATGTATGTATGGATGGACGGATGGATGGATGGATGATGGAGGAGACCATCAAACAGCATGAGTGGTCAGTTCAGTTGAACACCTGCCTGTTTGCTTCAGATCAGCTGTTCAAATCTCTGCAGGTTCAAATAAAAGCTGCACCAGGTCTTTCAGCTGAATCTCTCAGGGGCCACAGTTGGACGGTCGATAACTGAAAACTGTCCTTTCTGAATTTTTGACTGTTTTTATCTGACTTCATCCTAGAATAAAAAAAAAAAAGTAACTTAATAACAGTTGAGCAGATTCTGGTAATCTTTTCTTAGGATTCATTAAAGGTCAAATCCAAATGGAAATTTTTCTCTTAACTTCCAGTATGGATTTAAAGAAACACTATACACACTTAACATTTTAAAACATGTTTAGGAAATTTAGCGTTCAAGGAGACACCACTTGAGAGAAAGTTTAATAGGAAAAGTAACAAATGAAAAATTTACAAAAATAAAAAATACTGCATCCAACTAGTGATCAGTGTTGCTAGGTGAGAAATGTAGGATTATCGTACTAGAGACATAAAATTATCGTGTTCTGAGGGAAATTATCGTACACCCTTCATAATCAAAATAACAAGTCTATTAATGCACTATAGTCATTCTAGTGTTGAATAGTGTCTAACAAGCACTCACAGCTTTGTGGCATCAGTACGGATGGGAACTAATGAGCCATAGATCTGTAACGAGCCCCCCCTCTCTTCTTGTTTTGTTTTATGGCGATTGGCAGACCAACTGTAATGTGCATTACCGCCACCTACTGAGCTGGAGTGGGGACAGGAGATAAACAGGAAAAATAATAATTCTGTAAAATTAATTTAATAACTCGACTAAATTCTCTATTAAGTTTGTATTTTTCAAGAAAATAATAATTTGATCTTTAACTTTACCGATATCACTACTAAAAACATCCCTAATTGTAAATTTAATATCCATTTATTTTTGGAAATGCATTCTTTCTGTTTCGTACCCTGGACATTCCATAAAGACATGTTGAACTGTTTCAGGGAGATTGCTGGTGCACTTGTCACATAGTCCTGTTGCATACTTTCTAATTATTTTTAGAGATTTATTAAGGCCTGTGTGTCCTGTTCTATTGTACCACTGGTACATTTTCATTTTAAAAATCACTTCTTGGTCTGCTGCCTTCACACATCTCCTCCTACATGTCTCTGTGTGAGTGCAGCTACAGCGTGCACTCTCAGGACATGATTACCTGCAGTGTTCCCTCAGTGAGGACTGAACTTGGAAAAAGGGCCTTCTACTCCGCTCCTGCTTCCTGGAATATCTTACAAAAATATCTGAAGCTCTCGACCTTGACCTCTCTAAATGGTTTTAAGAATCTGTTGGACTCCTGGCTAGAACCAATACAGACATGTTCCTACATTTGCCTTATAATCTAGCTGTTTTGCTACTTTGACATTTTTTTAGGTAAATTTGTTTAAAAATAATAAAGCTGTATGCCTCTCTTATGATTGTCTATTGTTGTCGCTGTTGTCATTCTTTGTTGAAAACAGATCTCTCTTGTAAATGAGTCCTCGAGGCTCAATGGGATTGACCTGTCTAAATAAAGGTTGAATGAATTGCGAGTAATTAGAATTAGAAGATACTGTTCAAAATATTTCTGTGATAATTCAATCATGTTTCCAATCATTTTACAACAAGCTGTTTGGTTTAATATTGAACCAATAATCAATGTTGAAAAAATTCATACTTGATGTAAAAGCTTTTGTTTCATTTTGTTGTATTTCTTGATTTTATTTTACTTTTGATTACAATAAAGCTTATGATTGTGGAATAGTTTGCATCCTGGTAATAATTTGAGTGGAATGCACTGATTTATTTTCAATAGAACAAAACATCTTCATTTTAATTTGAGACCTAATTTTGAGAATCTTAAATAAGTTTTCATTAAATTGCTGGTGTTCTGCTACAAGTCCAAATTCTTAGTTTACATGTGTTCAAATGCTCCATAAATCAACCAGAAATGAACCTTTAGATGACAGTTGAACAAACATTTAGTGACCACCATCATTATTAGTGTTTTTACATCAAGAATCAATTTAGATTCAATTCTGTAAGACCGATGACATTTCATTGTTTCACTTCAATTAGTTTTTGCTGTCTAGATAAAGAACCATTAAGAGGGAGGAGTGGGATCTGTCCAAAACTTTTGAACTTCCATGTTTCCCTGAAAACGGTCCTCAGAGGGATGGTGAAACCCTGACGACTCTCAGGTTCCAGCAGATGTTTCTTCCATTGTTAGGCAGGATTCACAGGTTTCAGGTTTTCCAGCTCACACTTTTTATTCTTTGTATGTACATCTACAAATGATCAAGTTTCTGAGTCAACCCAGTTCAAGATGGCCGCCACAGCCACCTGACCTTAGAAACAAAAAGTTGTCTATAATTCATGAAAAAGGCCTCATCAACAGCCCTATTCTTTTCCTCCATAAAATAAGTTGTATTCTGACGTGTTGTGTTTTAAAAACTGTTTCTCTATGATCTGCTGTCTTTGCATGAATTCTGAAAATGTACTTTAGAAGTTTTAGTATAGATTAGACACTGATCACTGCAATCAGCTGCAGCTAGTAGAGTTCAAATGTTCAAAAGTTAGTTTCTAATTCATCAACTAGTTGAAGTCATAATTATTCAAGCAGCTAAAAAGTCTTGAAATCATTGGAAGTCATTAATTATTGACTGACTTCAGGTTAGTTTAGATCATTAGTTAGACACAATATATTTTCCTTATAATATCCTGTATATTTTTGATTAAAATCAAATGGATCAAAGTGATAAAAGGAGTGAAATCCATACATGTGCATGCAGTCAGTCGTGGAGGAGCAGTGAGTGCTGAATGAACTCCCTCCTCACCTCATGGTCTTTCCTGCAACTCCTCATTTTATAGAGTGCAGTGCAGATGTTTTACAGATGTTTTCCAGAGGAGCAGAGTTGAGACACAAAGCAAAGACGGAGACAAACGAGTCCTTCATGTTCCTTCATGACCACATCCTCCTCTCAACAAGAAAGAGGGACTTGTCTAAACGCTCCATGAGGAGCTGCTGGTCTGGAAGACTCCCAGTAGCTGATGTGGGCCTGAGCTACTGGTCTGCTTTAAGGTTGAGAGAGCAGCAGCTTCACATGAATGTCCACGTCCACAAACACATCTGGTAGAAACACTCTGATGCTTCAAAACACACACAAGACACACAAGTTCACACTTTTTACTTTTCTCTCAGTCTTTTTCTTCTCTTTCCATCTTTCTCTGTTTTCTCCTCATGTAGTCGCTCCTGCTCCTCCCACTCTCACCTGCTCCTCCCACTCTCACCTGCTCCTCATCGTCTCTCCCCAGGTGTTAGTGTCCCTTTAAATAATGTCTCATTTTGTTTGTCCCTCATCCGTGGATTGTGCTTCCTGCAGTCGTTCATGTTCTGTCCCTCCGTGTCTTCCTGAGCTCTTCTTGTTCTTCTAAGTTCTGCTGCCACGTCAGCTTTTTGTTTTCATCAAATCTATTTTCTTCTTTGACCTCTGAGTTCCTCGTGTCTGTCTGCACCTGGATTCAAACGTGCACAGATCATGATCCAGGCGCTAAATGAAGTTCATTCATTGATGAATTTTAAAAGATAAAAAGCCTCAACTTCCACAGATGTTCCAAACTGTGCTGAACTGTGCCGTCCTGTGCCAAACAGCAAAACTCTGAGCTCTTTCTTTACTAAAACATCTGGAAGTTGCTCTAGTTGATTTCAGCAGCAGGTAATGTCCACATGTGGATTTGTGCTTTCCAAGAGTTTGAACCTTCTTCATCATATCTTCAAAGGAGTTATTTACTCTGTAAATAAAATCAACTTCAGACGAGGGAATAAAAACTCTTTTTTTCTCTGTTCATCCTCATTTTGTGTGAAACATCAGCAGCTGTTGTGATGCTCACACTTCTGATGAACTCTCCCAGATGTTCTCTTCATGTTCACACCAGGATCATTGAAGCAGAGTTTGTAGTTGCTGAGAAACACTCCATCTTATTTGTGCACGTTGTTTTCCAGCAGGGACTTCATGGAAACCCCTCGGGGCTTCAGAGGTTGTGGTAAATAATCTCACTGCTAATCTCATTTAATCTGTCTCACAGCAAACACACTGAACCTGTGAACAGAAAGGAGAGAAAACAGCTGAAGAAAACACTCAGCAGCTAAAGTTCAGCTCTACTGTGGCTAACGTTAGCATGCTGGTTAGCTTTGGATGAGTTC